>CM060954.1:163263947-163473947 GCA_030765055.1 Mantis religiosa
ACCAAACAGGGCAGTTATGTATCGTATTTGCCACATTTTCTATTTGCCATGGAATAATTAAAGCAATTTGCAGTACATGGATGACTTACTTGAAAACCAAAGTTTGTCGAAGGGGTTATACTTTAAACCAGAAAAGTGTCTGTCTTGGAGTTCACGACCTCGTATCTTATATCTTCGTTGAAGTCTCAATACCGCATTTTGTAATTCACTCTACTGTCCAGCAACGCAAAGAAGATCCCTGAACGGAATCTGCTCCCTTGCACAGTGGGATAAGGACAGTGAATGAGTGTGGCAGAGATGTGATGGTGGTCATCAGCGCCCTTTAAAAATTAGTCATGGCAAAAGCCAGATATAAAACTTTCTAAAAACTATACAAGTATGACAAAACCTATTAAAAATACACGTACATAAAAAACATCAATCAAAACCTACTAAAATTTCGTTCACTAAATCCTAAACTCTAAACTAGACAAGAATCTAAAAACCTTCTCCACGGGTCTCCACGCACGGCCTACACGTGGATGGGCCTGTTGACCGTCTCCCTCAACCACGAAGAGGAGCCCACACGAGGGAGACTGTTGGCCCAGGACCCCGGGTGCGCCAAACCCGTACTTACCGAAGTAGGCCCCTGGGGGGAGTGTGGCAGAGAACACATGCTACACAAGGAGTATAACCATTAAAAAAAACATGCGCCCTCTTCACTCTGTACCCTAAAACCGAGAAGATTCATTCACAAAGTAGAAGCCGTCAGAATGTTTTTGAATGGTCTGTAAGTGTACTGACATGGGGTGTCATAAACCTGTCTAGGGAGGGTGCAACAGTAGTTTTGAGCTATATATTTATAAAAAATGATTATGTAAATCTATTTCGTAATTTAAACAAGTAAAAATATATGAAATTTTGTGATTGGCCGTAATAATAATTGTATGACGTAATGTTGTGACGTGGAATCAAATCGGCCAATCACGAATTTAAGATAAGAGTAACCATAGTTACGATAAATCAATAATCTTGGTAGAGGGAGATTTTTGTTGTAATGGAGAGTGTGATGAATAGTGGTACTAGATCAAGTAATAGTTTGAATCTGTATAAATATAACAAAGTAAGATTTTATCGATATGTTGGAAGTGACTGGGAAAGGAAGTTCAAACAGTGGCAGCTGGTGGGTTAAATTATAAGTGGTGCACAAATGAAAAATAAAATACAGAGTAGTAGTGACTCACCTATTTGTACAGAAACTCTGCTCTACTCTCCTTAGACCTGGCGAATCTATCGATAACTTTTGCGTTGAAGTCGCTGATCTTCATAACAAACTCCCTCTCAATTGAAAGCATTGCTAATGCTGACAATCTGTCCTGTGACATTGTGTTCCTAAGGAAAGTTTTTATTCTTTTTAAAGTTGAGAAACAGCATCCTGCTTCAGCGGTAGACATTGGCATAGTTAACAGTACTCGCAGGAGTTTGACATATTCGCTGAATGTAGTACATAAATTGTTTTCCTTATTGAAGTCCATCAAGCACAAAGCGCCGGAAATTCCACGAAATTCCTCTAGACTGTAAATTACAGTCAGTTCTCTATGAATTTTTGTTCCAATGATAAAAGGATAGAACCTTATTGTTTCTCAAAGGGAATCCTCTGGAAATGTCTTAGAAATTTTCTTGATGAAACAAAGTTGAGGCTACCAGATGCCCCGTGAAGCTAAATCTGTCCTTTGCTTCTCTAAGAATGTCACATACTTCAAGAGCTTCTCTTCTTTTCACATCATGATCTTCTATTCTTCTCCTCTTAATTGCAGTTTCTTCGTGTTCCTCGATATCCACGCTATTTCTTACCTTTTGCACTTCCCTTTTAAATGCGTTTAGCTGGGCGATGGCAAATGTTGCATTGCAGTCTCGTTTCTGCAGCTGATTGTACAAAATGTCCACATGTGGCATGATCTTGTAGAAGAAAGACAGCCATAAACCCAGAAGCCTGAACAAGTGTGGTGTTGTTGTTTAACAGAGCTCTCTTCTGAATAACCTCCATGCATTTAATTAAATTCTCCCTGTGTTCGAAAAGCAGAGCACACAGAAGCTAAGCCTGAAGGTCACGCTATAGCCGTTGCTAAGAGTAGCAGGAGCTAGGTTTATAAACCTCCATTCAAGCAATGTATAAGAAGCCACTCCTATCTCTTCACCTTCCCGCAACCCCCTCAGAGAGCTTACATTTGGGCGAAATCTTAGGTTAACTCTTCGCTGCAAACCTGCGGCTCCTACAGCTAATCACTGTTTATTTCGACTTCTGCGGTCATGGGCAGCTACAGACGATAAGCGTAATTGAAACATGTTTGTATATAAAACAATGCAAACAAGTACAGCTTTAATGTGCCAAATGCACCTGTTACATATTCAGAATCAGTGGGTGTAGCGCAAACCTGCAACCTTATGGAGGAACCGCCCCTGCGTTCTAGCAAAATGTAATCTAAATAATACAATTAAATAGTTACAGAATTTGACTTCTCCGAAACTTTATTCCGAACCACGCCTGAAAAACAGATGTCTCATGACTCTTATTTAGAATAAGATGATACAATTGGTGACCAGAGGAAATAGCCGCAAAAGCTCACACGAGAAGAGAAAGAATTGTGCGTCCAACATAGTAATCCTGTCCCAAATTACGCCCGAACGCGTGGCTGATGAAGATGGAGACAAATTAACGACGAATAGTCACAAATCCCTGTCTCAAGGGTGTGGGCACCTTCGCCAACCCCCCCCCCCCCCCCCCCTGCGTCTCATCCCTCGGAAATTTACTCTCCAGTGGACCACAGTATCTACCGTAGGCAAGCGGTAGATTAATATAAAAATCTATTACCAAATATTCGTGTACATCAACACACTATTATTTGAAATTCGCGCTTTTATGCAGCAATTAACTAATAAGGCACAGAACAGATGACGGTGCTGCAGGATTGCCAACTCGTACGATAATACGAGTCTGATTAGACTATAACTGGAAAGATAGTCAGACTGAAAAATTCAATGCCATAGCCGGGATTTGAACCACGAAACTTCTGGTTGCCGTCCAGCCGCTGGTTCAAATCCTGGCTATGGCATTGAATTTTTCAGTCTGACTCTTATCTTTCCATACTTTAGCCTACACACGGCCACTGTGAAAGAACAATTAATTTCAAAGACTATAATGATTTCATGTTTATGTGGCATTGTTAAAGGCGTAAACAAACCAGACTCATATTTACTTTATGCCCCTTTTGTTTCTCCATCCCTCTAAAAAAATCATTACAAACCCCAAAATGTTCGTCCCGTGTTTTGTGTTCTGTGATCTTCCCTTTTTCTATCATTGCCAATGTTCCATGATCAAAAATCGGGGGAAAAAAAATCTTGGATTCACTGCCAGCGAAATAAAGAACATATCCATATTTGTTAAATGCAGTGTGGCCTTGATGAAAATAATTTCAAATAATTAGCGGAATTTGCACTTAAAATGATTTTCTTCCCCATAAGCAGTGCTTCTTTGAACGAGATTTTCTTTCTAGGTTTGGTTTAATATAAATCAAATTCGACATTAAATACAGCAGATGAATTCATTTTGTAACCCCAGGTTTGTGAATGACTCCAAAAACTTCCTGGATCACCGAGAAGTTAAACAACAAATTTGTATGCTACTGTAGATACAAAGTGAGATAAGCTAAGTGTTTTTTTTTTTTTTTTTTTAAGATAAAATGAACTTTCTGGTGAATAGATCCACAAACACATGTAGTGGCTATAGTTATTGATACGTAAACACTACAAAAGCTGAGCATAATTATCGTCAGCATTATTTTAGTATTTGTTTAAATATACGATAATTTTGAACGTCGCTGTTGTGATGTTGGCTTACTTGCGCCGACAAAACAAATGATGATTGGTCTGTTGCTTTGATACTTAAATTCAATTCTTTTATTACTAAGTGCTTTGCAAACAAAATGCTGGCGATTTCCGTGAGAACAGAGATACATGGCGAAAGATGAACTGAATATTATTTATATTGTTGCGATGTGCATGAAAGTTAAGCTTTATATTATTGAAATTCAATGTTCCTGTAACAAGTGAAGGGGCACGCTCCAAAGTTTATATTAAATATTTACGTTGTAGACTGAATGGCAGTGTTGCGGTTTTAAAGGCATTAAACATGAATAAAGCTGTTTGTTACGAGTTAATAGATATAGTGATGTCTTGGAATTTATAATGCTTTAGCAAAATGGAATAGATTTGACTGATTTTTAAGTTGAACGTGGATATTAGAATGACAGTAAATTGCAAACTATGCGTCCTTTTTTTGGTAATGCTTAACTTAGCTGTGTATGGCTTAACCTCTTGAATAGAAACAATGTAATCTTAGACAGTACAAAGGTTAGGTTATTGTGACTTTGTGGGTTCGTGAAATGAAAAGTCCAATTACACCACTCAAAAATGTTCTTTATTTTTACCGACTTACAGTTAAACTCTTGCCAATTACACAGAATTACGTAATGCACACAATTGCGATTCACCAGTTCGTCCGTTACAATTTCACTTGCACTCGTAATTACGTACAATCTTCCGATGCTCTCACACAGTCTTCTCGTCGCACACTAGCACTGCATTCTTACACCAAGAACTGACTGACTGACTAACTCGACGTGCTGCTTATATAGGGCCAGCGGGTCGATCGGAAGGTTCCAGATTAGAGGAAAAATCCTGTAAGTTCGAGAACACAGGTGGAACAGAAAGAGACAGCGCCGTGATGTTTTTTGTCCCAGCCATCCCTTCTTAACGCTATAAGACAAACGAGGGGGCGGGGCGAACACCGACCCGTCTGCTGCTCGCCCAGTCTATAGGGTGTTCCGACGCTCGGGTGACATTATGTTTAGTAGGTTTTGGGGTTACCGTGTAGTAGAGCGGCCAGAGATACCATGGATCTGCAAGGATGCGCGATGACGTTTCGTAGGAGGCTTGCCAACCTCACAACTCTGAAATCCACTGAGAGCGAAATATTGCCAACCCATATGTGTACGAATCTTTGGTAAAGATGCATTATGACGGTGATGCAATATGTTGGTATGGAAACAAGTTGTTGCCAACTGCGGAGCTGTGATATACGCGAATACAGGAAACGTTGCCAACACATTTTATTTTTATTAGAAACTTTTGTATTTGTATTTATTTCATCTTTTGGAACATAATACATATGTTATAGGACACGTCAGTACAAGATACAAAGATAAATATAAAAAATTACATAAGACTAAAAACTGTAACAGATACAGGATCCAACAAAAATCTAAAGTAGAGAAAGCAAATAAATATTGTCAATAGATTGTTGTTTACAATTTCTGACATAGTCAATTCTACATTATTAGAATCTAATTTACAGAAACTAATTTACAGAGTCAATTACAGCATTAGAAACTAATTCTACACATGATCCCTTAATCAGCTTAATGAATTTATCACTTTCAAGTATAATTAAAGCTACAATGTCATAATTTATTTATGAGGAAAGCCTTTAACTTCCATTTAAACTGCTGTTTTGAGATGCTAGATATCAGATGGCAGTTTATTGTAAAGCTTAATTCCTAGTATATGTACATCCTTTTGAGAGACAGTTTTAATTACACTATCTCTATAGTAATTCATATTGGTTCTGGTGTTATGTTCATGTACCTGACTGATTACACTTGTCCGCAATAAACATTATAGCTGTATAAGCATACAGAGAGTACATGGTGATTATTTTTTTATTTATAAAGGTATCCCTGCAAGATTCTCTTGCTTTTAGATTATACATGACCCTAACACACTTTTTTTTTTGGTAAATAAGTAGTTTATCCATGTGTGTTTTGGCTGCTGAACCCCATATTTCTATTCCATAGATTAGATATGGATAGATACATCCATAGTATATTAATTTTAGACTAGGGATACTGTAATGGGAATAGTGCGTAGTAAGCTTTGTCATCATCATCAGCCCGCCTTGGTAGCGTAAATGGTAGCATGTCTGCCTCACGTTCAAGAAGTACCGAGTTTGAATCTCGGTCAGGGTGAGTTACCTGGATACGGTTTTTTTCCGGGGTTTTCCCTTAATCCTGAAAGACGTAACTTTAAGCTCTATGGACCCGGACTCATTTGACGTTTGATATGACTTAACTTTGGAGGACGTAAATTAAAAAACTATTTATTATTATTATTATTATTATTATTATTATTATTATTATTATTATTATTATTATTATTATTATTATTATTATTATTATTATTATTATTTATTTATCATCATTCTTATTCTTCTTATTATCATTATCATCATCATCACTATCATCACTGCCTGCCTTGGTAGAGCTCTCTTTTTGTCAGTGATTTGCATCCACTAAGGAGTAACAAGAGGCGAGATATTGGGAGAGAGGAATACAAAAATATGTCCAAAAAGAAAGAAGATCAGAGGCGCTTGGAGATGCTGTAATTACATACTAAGAACAGCATAAAAAAAAAAGAAAGACACAGTTGCACTTAATAATGATGATGATAACAAGGGTAAGAATGATAAAAATTATTAGATTTGATTAGATATGTTGAATAAAACTGAAGTGCTGACTTTTCTTAATATTTTTAGTTCATGCATTTGTGGTTGTTCACACATTCCAATCAGAATTGCCACTTTCGTTATGCAGTGTTGGTATTTAGAACATGTGCATGTTTGTATGTTTGGTGGCACTCCAACCACCTAGGCTACATTTCAATTTTTCTAGCTGCTTCTTCACACTGACTAGTCACTCCACTTATTGTTGAAAATGGTTCTGTTATAGGAATAATGAGTCACTCTGGAAAGGCGCGTAATGAATGATGCAGGCGTTACTATACTTGGAGAAGAGAAGCACACATTTCCTTCCAGGTAATGTAGTGTTTTTTTGTTTATAGAAGTGGCGTGTAAAGTCCTCATTCTCATTGAGCTTTTCAGAATTTTAATATAAGTAAGAAACCATGAGGGGTTGCAGGTAAACTGTACAGCTCATTAAATTGTAAAATTTTGTTTTACATAGGCTTTTTCAAATTTTTTTTTAAAAGTTTTAATTATGGCACATGTAAAAAGATATAAGCATGTCCCCCATTGTTAATATTTTTTAATTTTTAAATACCTGTAATTTTTAAGTTGATTGATGGAAATTATTCATCTCTTCACACTAGCCATATACAGGCTAAGGTATTGGATCAATAGAGCCAACATGAAAAATTCAGTGCCATGGCCGGGATTTGAACCACGGATATACTGGTCCCGTAAGAGTGACTGGACGGAAACCAGTAGATCTGTGGTTCAAATCCCGGCCGTGGCATTGAATTTTTCATGTTGACTATCAAACCTGTAATCTTTTTTGAACTAGTTGCAATTCAGTTGTTTCTTGCAAAGTGATGGAAAGAGTAAAATCCCATTCACATAGAAAAGCTATTGCATACCCAAAGTGACAACTTAAGCTTGTTAACTAGGTAAATAAATAATGCCATTCACAATGATTTGCATTAAGACAAACATGAGCATTATTGCCAGACGCTAATGCCAAACCTTGCAAACTCCAAGTTTTTGTGTTCTCACTTTGTGATTATACGAGGGCTGTTCAATAAAGAATGATCATGATTTTTTGCACTAAATTTAATCTTATTATATTCTGTTAGCTTAATGTGAAACAAATACGCTGTAGTAGTTTCATTGTTGGTACTCCCGGTTCCTCCCTGTTCAGTATCGCCTACCGCTGCAATGGAGGTAACATGCAGTTAAAGTTGATGTTAGAGAAAGATCCGGAGTTTCTTTCAAACGTAATCACGACTGATGAAACTTGGCTACATCATTTTGATCCTGAGAGCAAACAGCAAAGCTCAGTGTGGAAATCTCCTTCATCACCAACCCCAAGTTATGGTCACCTTATTCTTTGATATTCATGGAATGGTTTATCAGCATGTTGTACCTGCAGACACATCAGTAACTGGACAGTACTACAGGGATATCCTGAAAACATTGCAAGTCCATATCAGGCGCAAAAGACCACATTTCTGTGAAGCAGGCTGGATACTGCACAACGATAATGCGCAGCTGCATATTGCCAATGTTGTTGCTGAATATCTTGCACAAATCAAGGTGAAGTGCATCCCTCACCCTCCCTATAGTCCGGATTTAGCCCCCATATGACGTTTTTCTATTCCCTAACTTGAAGAAACGCCTTCGTGGGAGGCATTATCCATCATCAGAAGCAGTGGTGAAGGCTGCGGAGGCGATTTTGAAGGATCTCTCAAAAATGGTTTCCAGCATGTCTTTAAAGACTGGCAGAAACGCTGGGACAGCTGCATCGCATTCAGGGGAGACTACTTTGAGAAGGAACATAAAAATTATGAGGATGAGTGATCATTCTTTATTGACCAGCCCTCGTATAATCACAAAGTGAAGGTACATTGTCAAATTGTGATCAGTTTTATTGAACAGCCCTCGTAATTATTTCAAAATCCTATGTGTTACATAGTTATTACCCAGATTGTCACAAACAGGTTATTCTACACATAACAATCAATTATCTTTGGACATTCCTGTTGAATGAAACCTCTAATTTGGAATAAAAATTATTTCGCCTTTTGAAAACAACTGATCAAACAACACAGATCTCACAGTCTCTGTCTGGTTGCTCTTAATCATTGAGCTACATTTATCATGACATTAAATTCTCCGACTAACTCGTACGTTTCCCGGTAAACCAATAGGGGCTCTCACATCAATGAGATACATACTTTTGTGGCGACTTACTATGTCATAAGTACTCAAGTGCCAGGCTTTATAGTCACCACTGTTAGGTTAGTCAATGGAAATTAATCACTCTTGTACACTACCCCTGTGGAAGACTAAGGTTTGGAGATCCATGGTTCAAATCCTGGCTATGGCATTGAATTGTTTAGTCTGACTATTGTCAGGTTTTCTGCACCTTTTGTAAGTGAGCAATAACCTAATTACAGTATATGAAATCCTCAGAATGACCAAAAAAATAAATGCTACAGTTAGATTTAAAGAAACAAAAGAGCCATTCTAGCATTGAATGATGTATTCTATTCAAACGGGAGTATGCTGCTTATCTTAGTCACTGCTGTTGCTGCTACTTCCCATGGAAGTTATGAGCTCTTCCAATCTTTCTTCCAAAATGCCTTCATTTTCCCATACGAATACTATGTTTTCTATGACAAACAGCATCTTCCCAATTTTTAGCACTTATTTTTACTATTGCTGCTGCTGTTAGTTTTATAACAGATCTTAGAGTAAAATTGATCTTTGAACCAATTTGAAATGGTTCATTTCTTCATTATAGTTTCCTGTTTTCTTATATTTGAGCAGTAGGCAAAAGTTAGGAATCAATCCAAAGGAGTTTCTTGTGTGGAGGAGGATTACTCTTTCACCTTTACCCACATTGTCGCTGCCAACGTATCATCAGTCCTTGTTTATGCAATGATTAGCATTTACCCATGTTTCATAAAGTCATACAATATTCTCAAAATCACAAGAAATATTTTATTGTTAAAAACTACAGCGCCAGGCACATATGTCCGGTTTTTCCAGCAAGATCTTACAGCCTTGTAAGATTATTAAAAGGAGTGATAAACCAAACCAAACTGACAACATGAGAGAACATATCCATATGGAAAAATAAAGACAGAGTAATTCCCTGAGTCTGAAATCCTAGCAGTCAGTAATTTGATAAAGAAGTTCATAGTTCCACCACCAGAGTGAAGACTGTAGGCAACAACAGACGATATTTGGGCCTTCAAATGGAAGCAACAGCTTTCTAAAAAACTAAAATGTTAGTGACATAGTGTCAATAAAACGACTACAAATAGTATAAAAATTATTTGTGGTTGGTTTATTGACACTCGTCACTTACTTTTTCATATATTTATGAGAGACTAGTTTCAAAGGCCCTGGCCTCCATTTTCAATCTCTTCCCAACTGGCATCTGTTGTTATCTGCTCTCTCTGGTGGTGGAACTATGAACTTTTTTGTCAAATTATCTACTGGCAGGATTTCAAAGTTCATTACGCGATCCTTATTTTTCCAGATGAATATGTTCTCCCATGTTGTCAATCTATTTTGGTTTATCACTCCTTTTAATAATTTTGGATTTGGATCAATGTCATGGTTTTCATTCCAAAAATGAAATGCTACTGCTGACTTGTCTTCTTGTTTCAATCTGATGTTTCTAAAGTGTTCTTTGACACTGGTTTTTAAATTTCTTTTTGTTTGACCTATGTAGCATTTTTCAATGGACAACTACCTTTCTTGGATCTAAATATCATCAGGAATGATACAAAAATAAAATTTGGAATTTACAGGAAGCCAACACATTCAGAAAATTATATAAAAAATAATAGCTACAACCCAATTACACATAAACATGCAATAATAAACAGCCTTACACACAGACTAGTCAACATACCCATGGAAAAAGAAGAATATTTCAAGGAACAAAAAGCAATAATACACATAGCAGAAGAAAACGGATACAACAAAAGTTTGGTGTTGAAGAAAATTAGAAAATCTAAACTAAAGAAAACCATTAAGGAAGCAACCACATTTATTAAAGAAAAAGAAAGCAACAGCATATTCAGTTCATTCACATATCATCCAAAAACATTTAATAAATTTAAAAAGATATTCAAGGAACAAAATATCATCTTGGCACCTACTAATAGATACTCAATTTTAAAATTACTAAATTCAAAAACAAAAGATGAAATTCCTTCAGGTAACAAATCTGGAATATACCAAATAAATTGCAAGAATTGTGAAAAATGCTACATAGGTCAAACAAAAAGAAATTTAAAAACCAGAGTCAAAGAACACTTTAGAAACATCAGATTGAAACAAGAAGACAAGTCAGCAGTAGCATTTCATTTTTGGAATGAAAACCATGACATTGATCCAAATCCAAAATTATTAAAAGGAGTGATAAACCAAAATAGATTGACAACATGGGAGAACATATTCATCTGGAAAAATAAGGATCGCGTAATGAACTTTGAAATCCCGCCAGTAGATAATTTGACAAAAAAGTTCATAGTTCCACCACCAGAGAGAGCAGATAACAACAGATGCCAGTTGGGAAGAGATTGAAAATGGAGGCCAGGGCCTTTGAAACTAGTCTCTCATAAATATATGAAAAAGTGACGAGTGTCAATAAACCAACCACAAATAATTTTTATATTAATTTTGACGTCACTGTTACTAAATTCCTCCAAACACACGACTACAAATAGGTTAATTGATGGAAATTAATCATTTCTTTACACTAGCCGTATATAGGCTAAAGTTTTAGATAGAGCCAACATGAAAAGTTCAATGCCATGATCGGAATTTGAACCACGGATCTCCTGGTTTCTTTCCAGTCACTCTAACCCATTGAGCTACCATGGCCAACGTGCCGTCCTGACATTAAATCCTCCAATTTAAATACATCTAAAACTTTAGCCTGTATATGGCTAGTGCGAAGAAATGATTAATTTCATCAATTAACTAAAATATTAAGAGTTAAATGATGAAGCCTGGGACTGAAGTACTTACGATAGTAAGTCGCCACAAACTGTGTATCTTGGATGCAAGAGCCCCTAGTGGTTTACCGGGGAAATATATGAGTTGATTGGAGAATTTAATGTCAAGATGGCATGTTGGTCATGGTAGCTCAATGGGTTAGAGTGACTGGATGGAAACCAGGAGATCCGTGGTTCAAATCCCAGCCATGGCATTGAATTTTTCATGTTGACTATCTATCATTAAAAATAGTTTTATGAAGTCTATGATTTATTGTTTGTACACATTTTTTCTTATTGATGTATACATAGTTTAGTCAATTCATTATTTCATTTGCAATATTCACAAATTCTGTGTGTGAAGGCTTGCTGTATATTGAATGTCTTATTTCTGTTCCAGACATCATATAGCCCCAGCTTGTTACTCATGCTAACTCCTCCAGAATGGCGAGAATGGGAATGTACACCTGCGGCACATATATAAACTCAAGGGTATCTACCAGGGCAGATCCTCACAGAGTGAAGACTGACCTCCCCTCTGGCAACCAGGGAATTATTGAGCTGTCCCAAAAGGGCGCCTCTGTGGGGCTTTGCATAGGGCAAGACCTACAGACTAACAAGCCCCCCCCCCCTTTTGGTCCATGGACTCAAGACGGGATGGAAGTGGATATGCCACTTACGCGCGCCAACTCTAAAATGGGAAGGCTACCGATATGACCTTGGTGGGGCCACCTGGTGATCTAGCACACCTTCTACTAGCTCTACTGGCTAGTACGCGGGAATATTAATGGCTTCCCTCAACCCCGTCTGGAGATGTACCCGATCTCCCACAGGTATCGGGAACCACTGCCCCCTCGAGTCAAACCCAATCTGAACAACTCCCAGTCAGGGAGGGGCTCGAATGTTTGGCCCGAGGTTCCTCTGGTAACGTCAGAGATACGAGTGCTAGGGGTCCGCAGCGCCCGCACCATGGCAGCTGAAGGGGATGGATCCCCTCCACGCCATCAGCACAGTCAACCTGTCTTCTAGCCAGCATTGCCAGCTGTCAAATATGAGTGGAGCCAGACCTCATGCTTCCTGTATTGGTCACCTTAATTGCCGAGTGTGGGGAATAATCCCCTGCTCACAGAATACAAGAGGTCACCAAGGAAAGTTGATACACCCCAAATGTCAAGTGCATAATGTGTTTGGGACCATTTTTGTTTTACAAAAAAATGTATTGCACCAAGTGTCAGTGAGTACATTATTGCTTGCGTGATTAACGTTAGCAGGTAGAAGGTGGTAATTAGATGAGAAATAGGAAAGTATATACATTAAGGTAAGGAGAGGTTCTCTCCTAGGAACTTGAGCTTTTTTTTTTTTCCCCACTCTGCTGTATTCTCCATTGGAAAAAGGAGATGTTGAAAGAAAATTAATGTTTTCAAAAACATGTTTCTAAATATGGGACAGCAATCAAATTTTAATCAAATAATATCTGATGCATTAGTATTTTAATACAATGTGAACTTTGTACAAAATATCATAAACAATGTTATAAACAATGCTCAAAGTTGCAGCTCTGCTGTACAGCATTATAACTTTGTACTAACATTTTCTTGAAATATGTTGATCAAGTAAACATCTTTGGTACTGGAAAGCAGTTCATGAGGTACTGTTACCTTCTGTTTTGTCTTTAAACTTCTAAAAATGGAATACAGCAATTTCCGGCTTTCACTAAGCCACAATATATTGGAGACCAAAGTACCTCTTCTGCTGCCAACTCCCGAATTTAGATCCTTCCTGTAATACAAAAGAATGAATTAGTGCTAAAATATTTCAGA
Organism: Mantis religiosa; assembly: GCA_030765055.1. Lineage (NCBI taxonomy): Eukaryota > Metazoa > Arthropoda > Insecta > Mantodea > Mantidae > Mantis > Mantis religiosa. The sequence goes on from CM060954.1 coordinate 163,277,333, forward strand.
ACAAGAAAAAACACATTTTCAATGCCATTCAATTTATTAATCGGCAGGGCAGGGCAGCTGTTTATGAGATACTGGAAATACATGTTACTGTTGTTGTTACTACAGATACTGTTTATGAGGTACTGTACAAAAATTTCAAGTGTAATATAATACAATAAATACTTTGTGGCAGATCTTCACCTATCTGTTTTTAAAATATAAATTCCTAGAAAACATGTTATTATGGTTACAATTTTAGTTGATGTGGTGTTAGCTATTGCAAGCCAACTACTGCAAGTAAAAGAAATTTGTTGACAGAATCAATAAACAATTCACTGTCAACTCACCATCCCATAAAGGGTATCCTAGCCATTTTCCATCTTTCTAAGCAGTGGAGACATACTCTGCAGAACAGTGTAATCAGCTCTTTGCTCTCACAAAGTTCACCATTCTCAGATGTGAACAGCAACATAAACAAAAGACCTGCTGCAGCAATGGAGTTTAGAACATCAACTGAGAATCCAGTATAAGGAAATTGAGTCATTTTCTTGTTGAAAACCAATACTTCCAGAACTTCAGGATTATGTTTAGCTTGGTTACTGAGCCATGTCAGTAGATCCAAACTAGAGGTGGCGCTCACTCCACTTGCACTAAAAATAGTAATTATTAGTATTTTATTATTTGCATTTTATATTCATTTATTATTACTTAGGTCTTATTTGTAGGAGCTGCAGTAAAATTCAACAATATGTAAAAATAGCAACACTTGGCATTGTCCTCTGTATTGTCAAGCTTAAGTGTAGCCATCCTGATTTGTATAGTCAAGTGGAAAATGATATGTTAGTTTTAATAGTAATGCACAGCATGATAAGTGATGGAGCACTCTGTGGTGAATGAGTGGGTAACAGTCAGTTCAAAGTCTGGTAAGACTTAATTAAAGCTTACTGAATGCTGGATTTGGTGCATTCTCTGATACTCAGTTCCCTATTTAATCCTATAAAATACATTAAATTGCCTGAATTCCCATCTGGCGGCAAGGCTACACACTAATTCTAGATATCATCAAGCATAAATACTAGTAATTATTTCATCTAATGGTGTGTACTAAAATGTTCTGATACTGAGAATGTTTGGGATGAACTTACAGAAAATTAAGATTGAAATGTACAGTGTTCTTCATTTAAATGAAGACACACTTACATGTTTGTGATCCGTTCACATATCTACAAGAAAAAAAAAAATAGTAGCCATGACTTTTGACCCAACCCTCGCTTGTTTAGCCAAAGGTGGAGAATATGTCAAGCATCTTCTATAATGTAAAAGTATTATACATAGTTTATGTAGGAGCAAAGCCAGTTGTGGCACACCCATGTGCCTATTACATTTTAAACAAAGAACCCTGTATAAGAAATCATTAAGGTTAGAATATTTTTTATCCTTCCATATTTCTATACTATTGCACTAATTAGCAAAGCCTTGAAACAACTCTCCAACCACTCAAATAAATAAGTTGAGAGTACATTTCAAAGATTAAAAACGGGCCACGCCGTGGCTCAGTGGTTAGACCGCTTGGCTCTCACCAAGGCGGCCCGGGTTCGATCCCAGGCGACCGCAAAGTGAGATTTGTGGTGGACAACACGGCGTTGGGGCGGGTTTTCTCCGGTACCTCCGGTTTCCCCCGCCATCTCATTCCACCGGTGCTCCATCTTCATCTCATGCATCATCAGTGTCACCGCCTGCGGTGCCGTATGTAGTAAAAGCGGGCGTTAAACACTACACACAAAGATTAAAAACAGTTTGGAGCATATAAGTAGTCACCCAACAGCTGATGATGAGGATAAAAATGTTTAAATTGTTTTTTACATTAAAAATAAAGGTGAGTATAAAAAAGTGTGGTTACTTCAATATTTCAACAAATACACTTCAAATTTGATTGAAAGTGATACACAGTTGAGAGTAGTTTAGATGGAGATATTCCTACAAATTTTGAGTTCTTAGAAATTTAGAGAACCATTCTATTCTTACTGTGTGTTAATTGGCAACAAGGAATGTGCTGATTTATTAAGTGTTAGTACTTACCAAAAGGTAAGCTGTAGGTCACCACTTTCCAGAACAGAGCTCAGGGTCAGCATATTGAGGAAGAAGAGCCACTTTGATTCAGTTTTATCAGTAATTGCATATGTCTGTGTTTTCCAGGACTGCAGTGTTGTACCAAAATGTTGCAGTGTAGCATCTCCAGTGATTCTTTCATTTAACACCCAGTCAAATAATGTGGCAGCTCTTACATGCTTCTGTAAAACATTCTCCACTTCATTTCGATATACCTGCAAATCAAACAGTTCAGCATTAATGGCATCAACAGGAACAACAGATTAGCTCAGATCTAAGATAGTACAGTCATGCCCGATTTCATCAACAGATGTTAAAATCAATGTTAACAAATGTAATGTAACAATTGTCACACTGCTAACAAAGCTGTTAAATTTTTTGCATTTCACCAACCTGTTTTCTGAAAATGTTAACAAACACGTGTTAAGGCCAACAGACTTGTAAATATTACAGCTATAGAATGCTATGGATGAGTTGTATTATTTTCTGAACATACTGCGATGCGCTTTTGTTTTCATTTTCATCTGCTCACAGCTGGAAAAATGGCAGGTAAACAAAATCGTAAACAAAAGGCATGAACAAATTTCTCATCGATGGAGAAAGAATTGTTAATTGAATTGGTGACAAAGTATAAGGATATCATGAAAAATAGGAAATGAATTTAATTCAAGTGTATGTGTCATTACTATAAACACGAAACAACTTTGCCAGTATTCCGTAGATTTAAAATGAGGTGCGAAGAATTACAAGTGACGAGTAACTTGAACATTTCAAGATGGGTGGTGGAAAGTGTATTATCCACATAATTCAGTGAATTATAAAATAGCAAACTTATTAATACTTAAAGCAAAGACGAGATCGACATATTTCTTTCGATGCATGTTCTAACTCAGTATTACATAAATTTAAAACGAGGAGCAAAGAAGGACAAGTGACGAGTGACTTGAACGTTTCAAGACGGGAGGTGGACAGTGTATTATCCACATAATTCAGTGAATTATAAAATAGCAAAGTTATTAATACTTGAAGCAAAGGCGAGATCGACATATTCCTTTCGATGCATGTACTAACATCAGTATTATGTAAATTTAAAACAAAGAGCGAAGGTCAAGTGATGAATACTTGAACGTTTCAAGACGAGAGGTGGACAGTGTATTATCCACGTAATTTAGTGAATTATAAAATAGCAAAGTTATTAATACTTGAAGCAAAGGCGAGATCGGCATGTTCTAACCTCTCTTGTACTTCCGCAGTAACTTTCATAGCAACTTGTTTCGACAGTCTATACCTCTGTAGAACATTTTCTTCTGATAGCTCCTCAAAATAATTTCTCTTCATTGGCCATACTCTATTCCGAATGTCATTTAGATGGTCTTAAATATAGCAAATCGACATCAACAGCTGCGTTCACGCCCGCTATCTTGACTATTTAAAATTGTTAAGGACTTAACATCAGAAATTTGGTTTGTTAGTTTAACAAGAGATTTAACACAGGTGTTAAGCTAACACTTGTTGGTGAAATGCAATTTTTGTTATAACTATTGCTAAACTCGTGTTAAGTCTTAACATCTGTTGGTGAAATCGGGTAAGAGTTGAGATTTCTTCAAACCATCTAGTAGAAGTGGATAAGGAAAACACATATGAGTCGGGTATTCCAAACTTTTCCACGTCACACAAAGTGTCACATGGAGGGTACTACAGTTTGACCGCTCTTTCTCCGGCTCTGACAATTCTCGAGAGGGGGAAGCAAGCTGTTGCCAGTTCTTTAGCAGGGATTTCAAGCAGAGAAACAATGCGTATTTTAAATATTTACGTATTTGCATATTTCACAAACCAGTAGCCATATTATTATAATAGTGATAATAATAGGACTCATGAACACTAAAAATACAAATTCACGCACCTAAAATATAGCAAATAAGGTTCACCAGCGCAAGCAGCCAAAGCCACGTGGCTCAAACAAACTTAACCTGGCAACACGGGGTTGGGTTCGGAAGCCATGCCTAGCAGCGACAATGTTGATTGGCGCTAGCAGACAGTTTTAACTTCCTGACCACAATACCGGATGTAGAGACTCCCAGTACTACCAACAGAGGCAGTTAGTGTGTGTGAAGGGTGTGAACGAAATATTCGAATAGAATGCTGTAGTAATAAATATCTTGCATGATAATGAAACTGCAAGTTGGATTTCAATTTTTTAAAGCTAATATACTAGTATATTTACATTTTAAAGATAACTTTGAGGATATGTTTTCAATTGCTCATTACTGTATGTTGGTACTATTAACCTTCCCCCTCCACCTCTTGCAGTCGCAAAACGTCAGAGCCGGAGATATAACGGCCGGACTGTAGTCTGCTTTTTGGAGCTAAGGGCACTATTCCAAAATTATTTGTCCAAGAACACAAAGGTGTAAGTTATCCCAAAAGCTACAGAATGACATAATTATGACCATTATAAAATACTCTATAGCAACAATCCAAAACCATTTAACATAGATATTAAACCAGTTTTATTTATGTGTGATTGGAGGAATTTAGTAAGTGACGTCAAATTTAATTGAAAAAAACATTTGTAGTTGGTTTTTAACACTTTGTTACATTTTTATATTAATGAGAGACTAGTTTTGGAAGCTATTGTGTCCATTATCAACCTTGAAGGTAGAACCAGCATCTTTTATTGCTGTCTGCTCTCTTCTCTCTGGTGGTGGAACAGTTTCCGAAATTAGTCCCTCAATAATATAAAGATAGTCGCGAAGCCGTTATCTACGATAGCGCGGCTAGTGTACACAAAGAGCCGGCAAATAAAGATAGCTGAGATAAAGGACTAGCCGGCAGGTGATAGAATATTCAGTTTCTTTATTGTTCTGCAACAGTATCGAATGTATCAATGAAGTAATTAAGAGGGCGACGACTCACCAAGAGTCAGTCATAAGCAGTAAACAGCTGTGAAGTGTTCTAACGAGAGCTGATGTTGTAAACAGGTGTAATCAGAACGCTGTTGTTGTGCTCATCGACCTTGTAATGCTGTTACGTGAAAAATGAACACTGTATTTCTACACAAATAAAGAACATTTGGAATATCAGCCATTCTGACTTTTAATTCTACGAACCCACCAGGTCACAACTGGTGTCAGGAAGTGGAACAACGACATCACTGAGAAGATGGAAGAAATGAAGGCCGAATTAACAACGAAGACGAAAGCTGAAAATAGCAACTTGGCTGCGACGATGACCGTGAGGAACATCGACATCAGGACGAGCAGCCAGAAGAATGAGTAAGGTCCGTCGTGGAGAGGGGCACGTCGGCGCCATCAGCACCATCCCCTCGAGTGACACTGCGCGCTGTCAGCCGACTTTTGGATGACAGCCTTGTCGTGGATGGTTGGGTGAAAGGGAGGCCATGCCGCGTGCTCGTAGACACCGGGGCAGCCATGACCATAATCAGACCTGACGTGGCCAAGGGTTTGCCGTCGAGAAAACCGAGCCGACCATACCAGTTAGTGACGGCATCGGGTGACACCTTTCCTGTGGAAGAGGCCCTACTGAAGTTGAGCTTGGGACGGAGTGCGTGCGTCAGTGGGTGTTCGTCGCGAAGGTGGCTGAGGAGGTGATACTGGGACTGGATGTCCTCAGGAACCACGAGGCGCCGGTCGACGTCGGCAGGAAGGTCCTGCGGCTCAATGGAGAACAGGTCATACTCCGGAAACCAGAAGAGCGCCTTGGAATCTGCAGGGTCAATTTAGAAGAAGACGTGGTTGTCCCCGCGAGAAGCGAGGTGGTGGTGACAGCGTGACTCGAAGGCCAGCGAACCAAGAACATGATGCTGAACCAGAAGACGCCTGTGCACGGACTATGTGTAGCCAGGACATTTTTGCCGTGCCGAGAGGAGGTGCCAGTGAGGCTGCTCAACCCAGCAGCAGGCCGGAACGGAGTTGGGAACATGCGAGCCCGTGGTCAGTGTGACAGCAATCGACAATACACAGGAGCCGGTGCCGACGCAACACTTGGGGCCCCGGCTGGAAGGCTTATTGGAGAGGGCGGCCGACCACCTCACCGCAGAGCAGCTGAAGAAAGTTCGACAACTGCTGAGGTGATACCAGCAAAGGCAACAGTGACTATGACCACATGGATAAAGTGCTTCACCGCATCGACACCGGAGTCGCTCGGCCTATTCGGCAACCACCTAGATGCGTTCCGCTGGCAAAACAAGCGGCGGGACGGGATATGCTAGATCACATGAAATCCAGGGGAGTGATTGAAGAGTCTGACAGCCCTTAGTGTTCCCCTGTAGTTCTGGTGACAAAGAAGAACGGCGAGCTACGCTTCTACGTGGACTATAGGAAGTTGAACGCTGTGACCCGGAAGGACTGTTTCCCCTTACCGCGGATTGACGACACCCTGGACATGCTAGCTGGTGCGCAGTGATTCTCGACCCGGGACCTGAAGTCGGGTTACTGGCAGGTGGCTCTAGACCCGAGAAACAAGTAGAAGACTGCATTCCCGACAGGCCAAGGACTTTGGCAGTTCACAGTTATGCCCTTTGGCCTCTGCAGCGCACCAGCCACATTTCAACGCCTCATGGAATCAGTAATGAGAGGATTGACATATGATGCATGCCTGCTATACTTAGACATCATCATCGTCGGCAAGACGTTCTGAGACCATCTCGACAACCTGAGCAAGGTGCTACAGAGACTGCAGGTGACCTACCTGAAACTGAACGCGAAGAAGTGCCAGCTCTTCTGAAAGGAAGTCAACTACTTAGGTCACATAGTCTCACCAACCGGAGTGGACACAGACCCGGAGAAGACACAGGCCGTGAGAGATTGGCCTCGCCCAAAGGATAAGCAAAAGTTGTGCAGTTTCCTAGGGCTGTGTAGTTATTACCGCCGTTTCATAAAGGGGTTTTCCAACATTGCCAAACCCCTCACACGCCTTCCAGCACCTGAAGAGGATCCTGTGCAGTGCTCCTGTTTTGGGATTTCCACAACCAGGCGGCGCTTTCATTGTAACACCGACACCAGCGACCATTGCATTGGAGGCGTCCTATCGCAAATCCAGGACGGCCATGAGTGTGTGATAGCCTACTACAGCAGGACGCTATCCAAGGCAGAGAAGAACTACTACGTCACCCGGCGGGAGTTACTGGCAGTAGTAAAGACATTGGAACACTTCCACAGGTACCTGTATGGTCAGTCATTCCACCTGAGGACTGACCACTCGGCCATAACCTGGCTACTGAGCTTTAAGAACCTGGAAGGCCAGACAGCACTTTGGGTACAGAGGCTGCTGGAGTACGACTTCACCTCTGAACATCGTAGAGGGAAGAGCCACGGTAACACAGACGCCATGCCCCGAAGATCCTGCCCAGAGGAGTGTGGCCAATGCACAAGAGTGGAAGAGAAGGAGCGTGCTGCAGCTGTCAGAGTGGTTACGGCAGTGCCTGCGGACGGCTGGGATAGCGCAGGCCTGAGGAGCAAGCGCCGACTTGGGCCCACTCTTGAGGGAAGTGGAGGCAGGGACAAGACCAACCTGGGAAGACATCGCACCGAGGAGCGCCACCTACAAGTCGTACTGGCCCCAATGGGAATCATTGAAGACCAGAGAGGGCGTGCTGTTCCGGGTATGGGAATCACCTGATGGGAAGACTCAAAGAGAACAGTTAGTACTTCCCCGAAGTAAGTTCCCGGAAGTCTTGAACGAAGTGCATGGTGGTACTTCAGGAGGACACCTGGGAGCAAACCAGACGATCGATAAACTTCGGCAGCGCTACTACTGGCTGAGGCTCCGAGCAGACGTGTGCGCGGCGAGTCACGGCCCCCAGACTAGGAGCCGGGATCGCATGCAGCAGTACAACATCGGAGTGCCATTCGAAAGGATTGCCGTCGACATAGCTGGACCATTCCCAGTGTCCGACCGAGGCAACAAGTACCTGATGGTGGTCGTGGACTACTTCACCAAGTGGCCGGAGGTGTATGCCATCTCGAACCAGGAGGCAAAAACAATCACAGACTACCTCGTGGAGCAAGTGTTCTGCCGATTTGGGGTACCGTTAGAGCTCCACAGCGACCAGGGTACCAATTTTGAATCCAACCTAATGAAGGAGGCACTAGTAAGACTTGGAGTTAACAAGACCTGCACAACACCTCTACATCCCCAGTCGGATGGTATGGTCGAAAGGTACATCAAGACCTTAGAAGAACACCCGAGGAAGGTCGTGGCCAGCCATCAGCGAGACTGGGACGTCAAGGTGCCACTGTTCTTACTGGCCTACCGCTTGTCAACACACGACAGCACTGGGATGACACCAGCCAGCTTAATGTTCAGCCGAGAGTTACGCCTCCCCTGTGATCTGGCTTTTGGAGGCCCCCCACACGCAAAACAGCTAGCTACCGGTTATGTGGAGAACCTGGTGGACCATCTCCACGACATGCATGAGATGGCTCATCAGAACATCCAGAAGGCGAGCGACCAATGAAGACTCATTACGACCGGCACACCAACAGCCAAGGGTTCCAGCATGGTGACCTAGACTGGTTGTACTGCCCTACCCGAACCAAGGGACGCTGCTCGAAACTTCAACAGCCATGGCAAGGACCATACCAGGTGGTGAAAAGGATTAACGACGTGTTCTATCGCATCCAGAAGGTGCCCATGTTGGTGGTACACCTGGATCGTCTGGCCCGCTATGATGATGCTGTTCAGGACGACCAGCCTTGAGGAGGGAGCAGTGTCGCGAAGCCATTATCTACGATAGCACGGCTAGTGTACACAAAGAGCCGGCAAATAAAGATAGCTGAGATAAAGGACTTGCCGGCATAGATTAGGTTATGCTTCTGGAAGGTGAGAGAATATTCAGTTTCTTTATTGTTCTGGAACAGTATAGAATGTATCAATGAAGTAATTAAGAGGGCGACGACTCGCCAAGAGTCAGTCATAAGTAGTAAACAGCTGTGAAGTGTTGTAACAAGAGCTGATGTTGTAAACAGGTGTAATCAGAATGCTGTTGTTGTGCTCATCGATCTTGGTAGATCATGATGGTCTATGTGACGTAATGCTGTTACGTGAGAATTGAACAGCGTATTTCTACGGAAATAAAGAACATTTGGAATATCGGCCACTCGGACTTTTAATTCTACGTATCCACAAAGTCACAATATATAAGTGTAGAAGTGTTAAAACCCAATTACAAATAGTTCTTTCAATCAGTTCAATTTTCTTCTACATAAATATGAAGACATATATAATTTATTTTATAACACTTTTGTAAGCTTATTTTTTTTTTAATAAAGATTATTAAAGATAAGACTAAGGAACATGAATTATTTTGTACCTTGGAGGCCAGCAGAAATTTGGGAGAAGTTTCCAGCAAAATAGAAAACAAATGGTGTACTTCTGCACTGGTATTGGAGTTGTTTGTAGCACTGCATAATCCATTTAATAGATATGAAACAAACGGGACTGGCAGAAATCCTCTGTCCAATTCAGTCAATGCATCCTTCTGAAAAACAAATTATGATTATAGGATATTTAAAAAAAGTATATACATTGAATTGGCTAAGACACTAAAGCTTAATATACCTTGAATTTATTCCCATGTTTTGACTTCACTTAACAAAAAGTTGACGCTATACCTACGGAGAGCATCTCAGTCGACTCGTGATATTACTTTGTGCTGATTGCATCTTTCCTTTACAAGGCGTGTGCCTCAATTGTTTATGTTTCCCTTTTTCTCCGTGTGAGCGCGTGAAGGTCGCTTTGGTTCCTCTCTCGGACAGCTCTCTGGGCTGACGAGACAAGGTAGTCAGGGTTCTCCTTTCATAGCGCGCGCACGGTGATTTTAACGGTCTTAGCTCCCGGGTGCAGTTCAAAATCGTGTAATGGCAGGTGTTAGAGTTAAGTTTTAATATGTACTTCGAGGAAGTTTAAGTTAAGTGTAATTGAGTAAGTAAGCTGTCAGTGTGAATAACTCAACTCAACTCAACTCCATGCTGGCGGGCTGTTTGGAACAGCCCGAAGGGTGGTCAAATCGTGTACCTGCTCTGGGAAGAGCTTAACCACGTAGTGGCGGGATGTGGATGTTGCAGAATGACGGGTGTATTTTAAATGGGGTTAGTGTAGGGAGGTAGCTTGTTGCTCCTCAGGGAATGATGAACCGGGTGCTACAGACAGCGTGCACCGCTGGTGGGTTAGTTAATAAACTAGGAGGAAGGTATGTATAATTTTGAATATTCCAGAATAAAAATTTTGGATTAGCTGAAATTGTGTGAATAAGTGTTTTATTAAAGCTTTTAAATTATCAAAGTAAGTTGCATAATTGTACCTTAGCCTCCGGGTACAGTTCAACTTCACAGTTAATTCTGTTCAATTTTCAAATTAAGATTATATAAGTTTTATTGTGATGATAATTATCAGTCTCACCAGGTGAATGACAAATTTATATTGGAAGCAAAGAGACAATTTAATTTTTTCTGTGATTATAGTTAATCTACTTTTGTAATTACTTGGAAGATCCATGGCAGAAATTACTTCATTCTTATGATTGTTTATTGAGATATTGAGAATATCCATTGTCAACTTGACTGTCACAAGAGCCAAAGGGAGGAAGGGAGGCAGGGAGGAAGGGAGGGAGAAAGGAGGGAGGGAAGGAAGGAAGGAGGGAAGGAAGGAGGGAAAAACTATATGCTGGAGTTGTGGAGAGTCTGGACTTTTATTTGTTGACATACTCTGGCCAAGCATCTGAGAGTTAAACATGAAGAGAATCAGGATTGTCCCTGAAGGGTGCTAGCTGACAAATGAACTTTCCAAATCTGACTTCTCACAGACTAATGCAATGTGGTCACAAACTCACTCACAGAACATACAAATTGTTAGCATTAAATTATAGATAAGTCGTATTTTTTACACATCTGCTTCACTTTCGTACCTATTTTGAGGACATGTTTCGCAAATCATCGCTTGCATCTACGGCTCTTGTGCGACTGAAGTTAGATCCAGCGGTGTGGGTAATTCTGGGGTTGTTGCTGCCATCTGTGGATTTAGTGATGAACTTGAATGTGGGATTCTCTTCTGGCGGGATTTCAAAGTTCATTAGTTGGTTTTTATGTTTTTCTATGTATATCCTCTCCCATATGACGAGTTCACTATGTTTTTGTACGTATTTTAGTAATTCTGTGTTATCTTCAATTTCATGATTTTCAGACCAGAAATGAGCTGCTATTGCGGACTTATCAATATTTTTGTATCTTAAGTGCCTGAAGTGTTCTTTCTTTCTAACAAGAAATTAGATTTGCTAAATTTACTTACCACCCCTGGGCCACAAAAAAGTTCCAAAAAATATTCAAGAAATACAATATAACATTGGCACCAAAAAACAATTACAACATTAAAAACCTACTTCACAGTAATAATACTGATAAGATAAAACAAGAGGAAAAGTCAGGCATTTACAAGATTAAGTGTAAAGACTGTGAAAAAATTTACATAGGGAGGACAAAAAGAAACATAGGCACTAGCAAGAAAGAACACTTCAGGCACTTAAGATACAAAAATATTGATAAGTGCGCAATAGCAGCTCATTTCTGGTCTGAAAATCATGAAATTGAAGATAGCACAGAATTACTAAAATACGTACAAAAACATAGTGAACTCGTCATATGGGAGAGGATATACACAGAAAAACATAAAAACCAACTAATGAACTTTGAAATCCCGCCAGAAGAGAATCCCACATTTAAGTTCATCACTAAATCCACAGATGGCAGCAACAACCCCAGAATTACCCACACCGCTGGATCTAACTTCAGTCGCACAAGAGCCATAGATGCAAGCGATGATTTGCGAAACATGTCCTCAAAATAGGTACGAAAGTGAAGCAGATGTGTAAAAAATACGACTCATCTATAATTTAATAATTTTTCGCTTCACTGTGGTGTTCCAATACAGTTAAATCTCGATAAATTGTTAGCACTTTACATCTCAATCAGAAAAGCACTCAGTAACTGACATATTCACAAACATACTGGCTAAATAGCCCCTAGAGTTTTCCACCAATTTCTGGAATGATTTTAGAGCCAAGTTGTACTGAAACTGATAGAACAATCCCATTATTCCTCAATAACAAATCTAGTGAGAGTGGTATCCTGTCAGTTTACTCCTCTTCAGCCAATTGGTTGCTCAACACCTTCTACCAATAATGGAGACTCATAGTACGAAGGTAAGTCAAATGAAAACCTTAAATTTGTAATAACAAATCAAAATTTTGCACTTTTATCCTAGAAGTTGGTAAGCATGTTACAAATAGCATGCAGAATGGCCTGTAGGTGGCAGCATAGTGCAGCTGCATACGTAGCGTCGCAGTATCAGTATAAAGATGGCCGCCCCACTTGCGACTTGCACCAGGGAAGAACAGCGTTCTGTAATTCGGTTTTTGCATAGTGAAGGTGTGAAACATATTGAAATTCATAGACGAATGAAGGTTCAGTACGATGATGCATGTTTGTCACAGCAGCAAGTCTACAAATGGAGTAGGAAGTTTGCAAATGGTGTGACTTTAGCGGAAGATGCTCCACGTCCAGGTCAGGCATAGCGAGTTGTAACTCCACAGAACATGGCAGTAGTTGAAGTCATAGTGAAGGAAAACCGCCGAGTGACACTGAATGACATTGCAGCATGTTTACAGATTAGTCATGGGTCAGCACACCACATTGTGCATGATGTGCTCCAGTTTCACAAAGTGTCTGCAAGATGAGTGCAACAGCAGCTGACTCCTGAAATGAGAGAATGACGTGTTGATGCTTGTGAAGAACTTCTTCGACACTTTCAACGGGAAGGTGATGGCTTCCTTGCAAGAATCTTTACTGGGGACGAAACCTGCGTTCACTTCCACCACCTGGAAACGAAGAGAGCGAGCAAGGAATGGCGCCATCCCTCATCACCAAAACCAAAGAAATTTCGAACAGAACCATCAGCAGGGAAGATTATGCTGACTCTCTTTTTTTGGACGAAAAAGGTGTCATTTTGGAGCATGATATGCCTAGAGGAACATGCCTAGAGGGACCACTGTCACCAGTGCATCATACACAGATCTCCTAAAAAATCATCTGCGGCCTGCAATCAAATCAAAGTGACATGGATTGCTGTCAGCAGGTCTCCTTTTGCAATATGACAATGCAAGGCCCCACACTTGCCATACAACAGTTGAAACAATCACAGACCTGCATTTTGAGTGTATTCCTCATCCACCATCCTCACCAGACCTTGCCCCAAGTGATTTCCATATGTTTGGATCACTCAAAGACGCAATGGGAGTAAAGAAGTTCCGTTCCGATGAAGAGGTACACCACACGGTGCATGAGTGGTTGCGCGGACTACCAAAAGAATTTCTTTCTAAAGGCATTTATGCACTTTGTAAGCACTGGAGGACTTGCTTTGAGCGTGGGGGAGATTATGTTGAAAAGTGATACAGCTTTGTACCACTTCTGCACAATAAATAATGTTTAAAAAAATATTTAAGGTTTTCATTGGTCTCACTCTCGTGTATATAAAATAACCTATAAACCACTGTATGCACAAGTTGAAGCCTAATATTATAAGTGTTGAAGAAAATTTGTCTAAAATGTCAAATATGGCTGAAATTGCTACAAAATTAAGAGCCATGAAAGACTGAACTGCATTCTGCATGACAGTGGCTAAGAGAAATCTTAAACTTTAGGGCTGTTGAGCATAGTATGGAAATATAAAACAACACTCAATTTCTTGCTACCTCAAATCAATAATTGATCCCTAGTTCACACTTTTTAAGCCACTTAATTTTTTATATTGTAGCAACTGTTAGTTTTTATTGCAGAAATGACTCATTTTACTTGAACAAGGAATTCAAAGTAAACTGTGGTCATGAAATTATTTTTCCTATCCACATGTATACCCAGCAGCATTTGAATGGAAGTTTTAAGACTGAGGACATACAGTAAACTTCTATATACACAAAAATGTTGTCCATCTGGTCAAGTATTCCTTCAAGGGAAATTTGTTTCATCAAAGAATGACTGGACCCACGTGGTGTCCATTATGGTGGAATGACAATGACAATGGCACAAGCAGACTTATTGCTTTTACTGGTTGAGGCTTGAGGATATCTCACATAAGTGACATCCCATAGCTGGGAATTGAACCACAGACTCTCAAGCCCATTTTGAAAAAGTTTTTTCTGAAACCTAATACAAATGCATGATACGCCTCCCAAACCTTAAGATTTCACCTAGTTAATTTGTACTCACAAATGTACAACATCAAAAGCTTATGTATGATTGGAGGAATTTAGTAGCAGTGATGTCAAAATTAATTGAAAAACTATCTCTAGTCGAAAGATAGTCAGACTGAAAAATTCAATACCATAGCCGGGATTTGAACCACGGATCTTCCATACTTAGCCTACACATGGCCAATGTGAAAGAACAATTAATTTCCATTAATTTACCTAATAGTGGTTAACTATAAAGCCTGGGCCTTAAAATACTTACAGCATAGTAAGTCGTCATTAAGGTAGTTGTCTCATGTGTTTATGAGAACTCCTAGTGATTTAAATTTGAATTTATGAGTCACTATGTTTACACTCAGTCTTCACTTACTTGTTGTTGTATAATTGAAACGTTTTCAAGATCATTCGATCTCATCATCAGCTGTTTGGTGACTAGATGAACCTTCCTCTTCTTCCACTACTACGGAGTTCCGATCACTCTGCCATCTGGTGTTAGGGGCACTAAGTTTTAATACTTCATTTAATGCCGGGATTTCAAAATTTATAACTTTATCACGGTTTTTGTTTATGAAAATTTTTTCCCAAATATCCAATTCTATGGGTGTACTTAAAGATTTTAACAGTTTAATGTTGTGGCCAATGTTGTGGTTTTCTGTCCAAAAATGGTGTGAAACTGCAGATTTTTCTGTTTGTTTCAACTTAATGTTCCTTTGGTGTTCTTTTTGCCTGGTTAACATGTTTCTCTTAGTTTTTCCTATGTAGCTTTTTTCACAGGTTTCACAATTAATCTGATATATTCCTGATTTCAAATTGTTGGGGATTGTATTTTTCAGTGGTTTATTTAGCAGGTTCCTCAGAGTGAATTTGTTTTGGGGTGCTAGTTTTAAGTTTAGTCTTTTGAAGATTCGTTCAAATTTTCTAAAAGCCCATGGATGGTAGGTGAATTTTCTATATTGCCAATTTGTGTTATTAAGTGGTGTGAGAGTGGTATTTTTTGATCTTATCTTCAGTTTTTCTTTCCTCTTCATCATATTCCTTATGATGGCTGGGTTGAATCCATTTAATACCGCTATGTCTTTTATGTGTTGTTGTTCTTTCAAAAATTCATCCTTACTCAGTGGGACGTTGTATAGCCGGTGAATTAGACTTCTAAAGGCAGCTAGTTGATGTGAAACTGGGTTGTATTCATTTTTCTTTATGTAATTATCTATGTGTGTGGGCTTCCTGTATATTCCAAAATCTACACCATGATGATTTCTAGTTATCCTGAGGTCCAGAAAGGGTAGGGTGTTGTCTCTTTCTACTTCCATAGTAAATTGGATGTGATTATCTTGCAGGTTTAGTAATTTTAGAGAATCTTCTCTAAGTTTTTCTGGAATGATAGCAAAAATATCATCAACATATCTCTGCCAAAATTTATAAATCTGTGGGAAGGCCTTTACTATGTGTGTTTCAAAATAGCTCATGTATAGGTCTGCTAAAATAGGCGAAAGTGGGCTCCCCATTGCTAAACCTTTTGATTGTCTGTAGAATTTTTGGTTAAACATGAAGTAATTATTCCTTATGCATAAATCTGTAAGATTGATAATATCATCTATTTCTCTGGGGTCCGTTGTAGTCTGGGTTAGCCATTTTTTGAGGAATGTAGGTATTTCTTCTATTGGAATGCTTGTAAAAAGTGCCTTAACGTCAAAAGAAACAAGTATGTGATTTTCCGGGATGTTGTATTTCTGTAGGTGGTTTATCAATTCTAAGGAGTTTTTTATTCCCAAACTTTGAAATTTGTCATATGATTTTAATTTTCTTACTAACCATTTTGCTATGTGGTATGTAGGTGAATTGATGCCATTGATGATGGGCCTCATGCTGTTGTCTTGTTTGTGGATTTTTGGCAGACAGTACAACCTTGGTAGTGTGGGGTTGGACGATTTTAAGTTGTATTTTTCAGATGTACTTAATGTTTTTGTAATTGATAAGGCTTTATTAACAGAGGTGATACTTTTGGATAATGGATTTTTTGGAATTTTTTCATATTCTGGACTTTCTAACATGAGGTTTACTCTCTGAATATAGTCTTCTGTCTCCATTATTACTAGAGAATTACCTTTGTCGGCTTTTAGGTATACCACAGGCTTCTTATTTAAATTTCTTACTGTTTTGTTGTTAGTATTATTGTATGTTGGGGATAACTGCTTTATTATATCCAGACATTCAATTTTGGCTTTGGTTAAGTTTTCGTCTTTTAGGTTATGTGTGGCTATTTCTATGTCGGCGATAAAATCGTCTTTATTACTTGAGAAGTTCACACACGTATTGAAACCTTTCTGGAGTAATCTAATTTCATCGGTTGTAAACTTTTGTTGCGAAAGGTTTATTACGTTAACTTGCTCTTTGAAGTCCCGGTGTTTTGGCTGATGAGGGTGTTCCAGTTGCCGTTCTTTTAACAGTTTGAATTTATTTTTAAGGAAAACCACAACATTGGCCACAACATTAAACTGTTAAAATCTTTAAGTACACCCATAGAATTGGATATTTGGGAAAAAATTTTCATAAACAAAAACCATGATAAAGTTATAAATTTTGAAATCCCGGCATTAAATGAAGTATTAAAACTTAGTGCCCCTAACACCAGATGGCAGAGTGATCGGAACTCCGTAGTAGTGGAAGAAGAGGAAGGTTCATCTAGTCACCAAACAGCTGATGATGAGATCGAATGATCTTGAAAACGTTTCAATTATACAACAACAAGTAAGTGAAGACTGAGTGTAAACATAGTGACTCATAAATTCAAATTTAAATATGAAGAATACTTCACTGTTAATAATGCTTCTGCTTTTAATATTTATTCCTAGTGATTTACCGGAAAAACACGAGTCAGTTGGAGAATTTAATGTCATGTCGGCATGTTGGCCATAGTAGCTCAAGGGTTAGAGAGGCTGGACGGAAACCAGAAGATCCATGGTTCAAATCCTGGCTATGGCATTGAATTTTTCAGTCTGACCCTATCTTTCCATATTCTAGCCTACACACGGCCAGTGTGAAAGAACAATCAATTTCTATCTGTAGTCGGTTTTTTGACACTTCATCACTTACATTTTTAAATTATTGAGGGACTAGTTTCAGAAGCCGTCGCCTCCATTATCAACCTCTTTCCAACTAGCGTCTGTTGTCGTCCGCTCTCTTCTCTCTGGTGATGGAACTATGAACTTCTTTGCCATATTATCTACTGGTGGGATTTCAAAGTTCATTACGCGATCCTTATTTTCCCATATGAATATGTTCTCCATGTTGTTAGTTTATTTTGGTTTATCACTCCTTTTAATAATTTTGGATTTGGATCAATGTCATGATTTTCATTCCAAAAATGAAATGCTACTGCTGACTTATTTTCTTGTTTAATTTTGATGTTTCTATAGTGCTCTTTGACTCTGGTTTTTAGGTTTCTCTTAGTTTGACCTATATAGCATATTTCATAATTCTTACAGCTTATTTGGTATATTCCGGATATATTTTGTTGCTATTTTGTTCCTTAAAGATCTTTTTGAATTTATTAAATGTTTTTGGATGATACGTGAATGCACTGAATATGCTGTTGCTTTCTTTTGTAAATGAGGTTGCTTTCTTAATGGTTTTCATTGGCTTACCCATTTTAATTTTCATAAACTCCAGACTTTAGTTGTATCCATTTTCTTCTATGTGAAGTATGCCTTTTTGTTCCTTGTACTATTCTGAATACTAAAATATTCCTGAAATTAACTGTAATTACCCCTGTTATTTGTATTTAGAATGCTACAAAGAACAAAAAGCGAAGAGAAACCTAAAAACCAGGGTCAAAGAGCACTTTAGAAACAAGAAACAAACAAACTGAAACAAGAAGATAAGTCAGCAGTAGCATTTCATTTTTGGAGTGAAAAATGACATTTATCTAAATTGAAAATTACCAAAATAAACTGACAACATGGAGAACATATTCATATGGAAAAATAAGGACTGAGTAATGAACTTTGAAATCCCTCTAGTAGATACTGTCGCGAACACATTGTTGAGGTGAGGCGGTGCGAGGGACGAGTTCAAAGAGATGGGCTGTGCAGTGTGGAGATAAAACCTTGCCAAAACGGTGGGGGGAAGGATACGGATTTCTGGAGAGTTTGTCTTTCTTCTAGTGCCATCTTGATTGATTGAGAATATTCCGGAATAGTGAGTAAGCTATAAATAAAGAAGCCGCAGCTTGTCAAGGGGGACAGTTGTTGATTAAACTCATGTGCATGAACAGCTGTGTGAGCTGTGTTTGTGGTTGATGACCTTGCAAGTTGTATTGTGTATGTGACGTAATTCTGGACTGGCAGTTTGATCAAAGTGTGTTTCTACGGAAATAAAGAGCAATTTTTAGTGTTTGTAACCCAGAATTTTAATTTCACGAACCCACAAAGTCGCAATAATTTGACAAAGATATTCATAGTTCCATCACAGAGAGAAGAGAGCGGATGATAACAGATGTTTGGAAAGAGGTTGATAATGGAGGCAACAGCTTCTGAAACTAGTCCCTCAATAATATAATAATGTAAGTGACGAAGTGTCAAAAAACCAACTACAAACAGTTTTTTCAACAAAAAGCTTAACTTTATGTAAAAAAACTTACCAAGCGTGAGTTAATGAACTGTGCCACAGAAAGTACTACTTCTTCTGAAGGTGAGACATTGGCCAAATTGGTGAAAAGCAGCCATGATGGCAGAGATTCAGCAATCCTGAAAAAATACAGTTTTTCAATATATTACTCTGTACTACAAATAAATTACATACTCCACACATTTTAGTTATTATTTCTCTACTGCTTCACCTAGCACATACAGGAAATAACGTATTGGACCTGAGAATTTGATTACAGAGATTTCACTGAAATACATGTTCTGATACTCGTTAAATCCAAAAAACAAAGCATAATTAAAAATTATACTGAGTCAGCACAAAAGTGAATCAAGGACACACTGCTTCATCCACACTGTTTTTTCACAGGACATGTTTCAAGAGCTTTTGCTCTTATCAACTGGAACTCGAACAATTTGCACTAGTCAAGTTCCAGCTGATGATAAAAACAAAAGCTCTTGAAACATGTCCTGTGAAAAAACAGTGTGAGTGAAGCAGTATCTTCTCGATTCACTTTTGTGCTAAGTTGTGCTTCACTGTCTATACTATACTATACTGAGTCAACTGAGAAATTCTGTACTTCACGTACCACAATTTTTCTTTCAGTGCATTTCACCTCCACTTGAAGGCATTATCAAGAAGTTGTCGACTGGCTAGAATTTTGGTGCTCCAAGCTAATCACGTTATAGAAGACAAAATGCTCTGAAAGAAAATTTGTGGTATGTAGAGTACAGAGGTATCAGTCGACTCACTGTATAACTTTTAATCATTACATTACTTCACACTATTTCCAATTACCTTTTCAACACAAAGCATGAGTAGAAAAAGGCCTTAATATTAAACAACTCATATACATATATATTAAACACAAGTTCACAATGATTTTTAAGATAATCCCTTGCTCCTATCAAATCTTGGCATCATGGTAGTTAAAGTGAAAATTAATGAGGTATTGTCACCAATCGCATTTTTTGTGTTGGAGCCGCTGCAAAGCCAAAGCTATATGCAAGCGCAGGAAGGAAAGAGTAGCGCACGAATTGGATGCTTGCCAAGAGAGAGAACGAAAGAGAGAGAGTGAAAGAGACAGAGAGATGTCGGATAGTTCTGTCTTTCTCTTGCTGCATCATGATTGTTATTGAATGATTGATTGCATTCTAGAACAATGACTGGAGTTATAAAAACCCTGCAAGGTGTTAGAGCATTGTCAGTGGCTAGCAGTTGTTAATTGAGTTGCCGCTGTGCAGTAATTGTGAGTGTGTGGACATCTGAAGTGTACCTCAGTGATTTGTGTGGCACCGGAATAAGACAACCTTGAAGACTGCTATTGTGTATGTCACATCATTTAACTGCTGTGAGGGATATACAAAGTTACTGTTTACTGCAATAGAGAACATTTTAAATTTCTGCAAATAAGACTTTTAATTCTACGAACCCACAAAGACACGGTATGTTTTATTCACATATATTTCAGAACAAAAAAGTTCAACAATCTGTTCTTTATGTTAATTCTTTGGTTAATAAGTTCAGTTAAATTAATATTTGGTTTTATAACTTAAAAATGAAAATGAATGACTTCCGCCTGTTCCAAAAGAATAGGTCACATTCATTTTCATACTGGTAACTTCTTATAAACCTAAAACTCATAAATTCAATTCAATTTCAATTCAATTTTATTGCTCCTTATAACAAGTACAATAGTATATACAATTGAAAACTTGTTTAAGGTCATAGTCCAGTTAAAAATAAATAAAGACAATCAATACAAGTAATAACAGTTAAAGTGCTAAAATAATACATAAAGATGATTGTAATACAAATACATTGATAAAAAGTTACTGTAGGTCAATTACAATATCATTATCATTCAGAAATTCTTCCATGTGATAGTAAGCTTTTGATTTAAAAAAAATTAGTTAATATATGTTTAAACTTAGGTAATGGAGTAATATTTTTAAAACTTTCCCTAATCCAGCAAATGCATAATAATTTTGTGATCACATGAAATGTAGACTGATAAATGTTTAGTGCAGCAAATGTACAAAATTTACATACAAAATAAATGGGAATTCCATTTTATATGAATCCTTAAACAGCTGGTATTACTACTACTTTCCGTCATACTTGCTAGTATTCTTCCTGGTACCACAGTCAACACATATTAAAGCAGAGAACACCACTTCCTATACTTTCCAGTCCATAATTTACACTTCATGAAAAGAACTTTAAACAAAATTTTTCATAAAAAATCGGAAACTTGTATTCCACAGCTGTAGTGTGCAAATAAAATAGTTTTCATGAGAACTGACTTAACACTTAACAATTCATCCAGTCCAGTGAAGGGGCAGCATGATCATGATGAAGAATACACCCAAGGTAAGTTGTGGCCTGTCATACCAAATAGTGTGGTATATTCCATATGTAATCTTAAGTTAAAATATAATTTAATACTTTGTCATGTAACTAGTAAATATCTGAAATGCTTTCAATTAGTCCACAAAGCCCTTTCTTTGCTGTAAAGTGCTGAAAAGCTCCCTGCTCCAGTACATTTACCTGTTTCGAAATTTCAAAGTAATTCCAACCTATGACTGTGGTGAACTTTGGGTTGCATAGATTTCAGGTGCTAGAAGTATGATGAAAATTATAATTATATGCTATTTCTGGACTGTTATGCTTTGGTCTGCTGGGGTTAGAATTTTCTGACGTTTCATCCACAACTGCGGTGAACTACTTCAGTAGCACTGTTGTAGTTCACTCGTAGAAGTTTGTATAGCATCTGAAATACTGACTGTCCAAGTGACTGTATTTATGCGAGTCCGAGCAGCCTCTGCTGATTCTCAGGATGACAGGAGGTAGGGGCCAAGCTTCATTCATAGTTTCTCCCTTCTGATTGGTTCACTTCGATTTTCTCTGTTTTGTGTCGTCTCTTGCCTTCGATGACAGGATGCCAGTTGATGTTGGGTTTCAAAGCTTTTTTTTAATTAAAATTTTGGAAATGTTTATAAATTTCAACAGCTTCTCAAAGCTATCGGCTGAGATCGCTCGGGACATAAACACAGTCAGCACTTCAGATGCTATGCAACTTCCACCCTGACCGAGTATCGAACTCAGGACCTCTTAAATGTTAGGCAGACACACTACCCTCTATGCTACTGAGGTGGGCAAACCTTCTCCAAGGAGACTATGACTGCACCACTGAGGATGTCTGCTGCAGTTGTGGATGAAATGACTGGAAATTCTTACTGCAGCAGACTACTGCATAACAGCCCAGAAAAAACTTCTAGTTATTGCCTCCGGCTGAGAAAGCCTACGCTTTGTCATGATGAAAATTGCTAAAGATATACCATTTAATAGACATTTCAAAAATTTGAAAAACTTTCACGGCAACATAAGTGTCTGATATAATTCACTAGGTATTGTGACAGTTCAGTTCAGATTGGAAGTAACAATTATCTTTTTAAGTGCAGCATACACTCATTACACAACTGCTACTTACCTGAAGAAGAGTGCATCATCAGGTGGTGTACCTGGAAGAGCAACCCATTCTGTAAATAACCAAGGTGATGTAGTTGATTCACATTTCAAAGGATATTTTTCAAGAAGAGTACCAAGTACGTTCACCATGTTTCTACAGAAGTTCTCGCAGCAATGATTCTCCAGCACACTTCTGGCACGAATCTACAAAAAACATTATAACAATATTAAATAAAAAAATTTAAATAATGACAAAAGATACAGTTAACAGAAATATTGAAAGTTCTCTACCCTGCTGCTATGATTCAAGTCAAGCATGAAGTGCAGGAGATGTGAAGCAAGAGGCTGTATGTTGCTGGAACTGAACTTGCTCATCCTGGTGAATGTGTCCATGAAGTATTGATCCTTATTTGTAAGAAAATCTTTATCTGGATGGATCTGCAGTTCAGTATTACACCAATAATTGAAACTAATCTGGAAAAAAAACAGAAATGTCAGTATTAAATTTTAGATGAGTCGTATTTATTACACATCTGCTTCACTTTCGTACCTATTTTGAGGACATGTTTCGCAAATCATCGTTTGCATCTACGGCTCTTATGCGACTAAAGCTTGATCCCATACAGTTAAATCTCGAGAAATGTCAGTATTTATGTTACTGATAAATTGAGCTGTGTTTTGACTATAGAGGCACATAAAGACTTTATCTTTTTATATTTACAACATCCAATGTTACGTCATATTGGACGATAAATAAAATTATGTTCAAATGAGTACAGGGTACATAGAGCTTAGGGTTAACTAGCATACATCTTTCAGGATAAGGGAAAACCTTCAACGTTAAGTCATATCGAAGGATGAATGAAATGATGTTCAAATGAGTACAGGGTACATAGAGCTTAGAGTTACCAGACATTAACCTTTCAGGATAAGAGAGAACTTCCAACGTTAAGTCATATCGGACGATGTATGAAATAATGTTCAAATGAATACAGAGCACATAAAGTTTAGAGTTATCAGGCATTCAACTTTCAGGATATGAGAAAACCTCCAACGTTAAGTCATATCGGACGATGAATGAAATAATGTTCAAATGAGTACAGGGTACATAAAGTTTAGAGTTATCAGGCATTCAACTTTCAGGATATGAGAAAACCTCCAACGTTAAGTCATATCGGACGATGAATGAAATAATGTTCAAATGAGTACAGGGTACATAAAGTTTAGAGTTATCAGGCATTCAACTTTCAGGATAAGAGAAAACCTCTAACATTAAGTCATATTGGACGATGAATGAAATTATGTTCAAATGAGTACAGGGTACATAGAGTTTAGAGTTATCAGGCATTCAACTTTCAGGATAAGAGAAAACCTCCAATGTTAAGTCATATCGGACGATGAATGAAATAATGTTCAAATGAGTACAGGGTACATAAAGTTTAGTGTTATCAGGCATTCAACTTTCAGGATAAGAGAAAACCTCTAACATTAAGTTATATCGGACGATGAATGAAATGATGTTCAAATGAGTACAGGGTACATAGAGCTTAGAGTTACCACAATTCATCTTTCAGGATAAAAGAAAACCTCCAACGTTAATTCATATCGGACGATGAATGAAATGATGTTCAAATGAGTCCAGGGTACGTAGAGCTTAGAGTTACCACACATTCATCTTTCAGGATAAGAGAAAACCTCCAACATTAAGTCATATCAGACGATGAATGAAATGATGTTCAAATGAGTACAGGGTACATAGAGCTTAGAGTTACCAGACATTCATCTTTCAGGATAAGAGAAAACCTCCAACGTTAAGTCATATCAGACGATGAAAGAAATGATGTTCAAATGAGTACAGGGTACATAGAGCTTAGAGCTCCACATCAGCTGGAGAGAGGTTGAAAATAGAGGCGGTGGCCTTTGAAACTAGTCACTCGATGATATAAAAAAAGTAAGTGACGAGTGTTAATAAACCGACTACAAATAGTTTTTACAATTGAAAATGTGTTTCAGGACAGAATTATTAGTATAGATTTTTAACCCCCTCAATGCCCCAACCTAACTCCCTGCATGTTCTATCTCTGGGGTAACTTAAAGCATAAAGTGTACTAGACAAACCCATACACCCTAAAACAATTAAAACAGAATATCTGCCAGGAAATTGCCAGCATTTCTCAACATGAACTATGGTAAGTGATGTTTGCCAGTTTCAGCATCTCCTTTAATAACAGGGGTAAGCAAAGCCTTTAAATATAGCTTTAAAAATGTTGCATAGATTCATCTGGCTGGCCCCGTAGCTCAGTCGGTAGAGCACCTGCCTATCATGCTAGGGGTTCCAGGTTCGATTCCCGGCTGGGGATTTTTCTCCAACCAAGATAATTCCTTATCTTCCCCAGAGTCTGGAAGTATGAATGAGAGTGCGAATGTGTGCGTGACCTAATGATTAAGACCCAACGAATACGAGTTAACACCTTCAATATGTTCCAAAGGCAAATGGTGGCCAATATGACCATTGGAGTTAAATAGAACAAAACACAAAACAAAACAAAAAAATTTCATCTGCATGGAACAAAAATAAAAAATTGTTTTATCTGCACCTTTATATGATAGCAGTAGACAGCAACAAGTGCCGAGGTCATGAACAGGCTAAACACCGCACAGCCGGTTAAGATGTTTTTGGTACACAGTAGACTACCAAGACTCAACGTTACATTTACTGTAAGTGTTTGTTTACCTTGCTACGTTCCATTATATCCTTCCAGAGATCTGGCCTTGCTCGCATTACCGTGTCTAACCTCATTGTATGGGTGTCTGCAAACGAGTATCTCTTGCTGAGAAACCTGTACTTCTTATCAAGAACTACAGGCACAGTTTGCAGTCTCTCTGTATTTTCCTTTAGGATGTGATACTCCTCTGCGTAGCACATGTATTGTACAGCAAACCTGCAGCAAAAGTTATTATACAGAGAGGTGATCTATATTAAGATCTTTTTATCGTGCAGTTAGATTGTCATTATCACGCTGTAATCCTATATTCTAGAAATGTTCATAGCTGTAGTGCAATGTAGATGAATCTTTAAGCTGCAATGAATTGCCATCCTGAGAGAAACCCTTAAATTCCCCATACAAAAAAGAACCTTTTTTTTTTTGTTTTTAATAGTGTTTTAATCCAGTTTCTGTTCATACTATCATGCATGGAAAGTTGAAATTCCAGCACTCTGTGTGTTTTGGATATAATATAATTTCTGATTACTGTATTTTACTGTGTTTGTTAACATTTACTTATAATTTAATGCATACAGCAATTAAATATAACTCTTTCAGTGCAAAAACCCATCTCATCTCCAGTTGTTCACGTTGGTCTGTTCACTTGTCTGACTCTCCAACGGTTTCATTAAACCTATCCAAAACAAGTGGGATGGCTCTGGTGGTTTCATCTGTGGCCCAAATTTTCTCTCTCTCCATTTCATCTGCATTATCATTTCACATCATCTCTCAACTGGTGGTCTCTTTCAGGGTAGAAGTGTTGGCGGCAGTCTCGGCATTGCATGCAGGTTGATATGTTCTTGGTAAAAATTCGTCCTTCGATAGGACGGTCTGCAGTTTCTGAACTCTGTCCTCTGCACTGTCATGGCTCCTTGCTTTGGCCATCCGGGGGGGGGGGGGGGGGGGGGGGGCAGAGGGTTGCCTAATAAGTCCCGGGTACTAACCTGCAGAGCCAGTAGAACGTATGCTAGATCACCAAGGTTTTTCGGTAGACTTCCCAGCAGGTTTGATGCACGCAAGTGGCGTATCCACTTCCACCCATCTTGGCGTTGTTATCGATGGGAGGGGGGGGGGGGGGCTTTTTAGACTCAAGGTATTGCCCCAAGGAAAGAGCCTTGGAGTTTTCCATTGCTCCTGGGTAGATAGAGACCGGAGTCTTTGGACTTTCAGGTAGACCTTGTGATGATAAATGTCATGGCTCCTTGGGGCATCTGCCTTCTGTCTCCTCTCGCTTCATCCTTCCTCTCAGGGGTGTCCCACTTGGGGACATAGGTTCAATAGACCAAGTTTGGACCTCCATGCCAAATCTCCTCCATAGCATAGTGCAGTCCAGCCCTATCCAATCTCATCACAAGCAATTATGGTTGTGTAATACCAAAAACTCTGTGATATCATAGTCTGTGTAGCAACTGTGATACAACTGCACTGTTCATGCAATATACTATAATCAGCTCACAGCTTTAAGAAGTCTTCTACACTAATTGATTTTATGACATACAAAGCTGACTCACCTGTAACATTGTTCCATTTCCTGAGATGTACACAAAGAAAAAGATTCAGCAACATATGCAGCAAAGCTAATGTTATCATCGTCCCTGCATATTTCTGGAAACACATTTCTTCCCAAGAACTCTACGCCATGGACTAATGCAACAATTATTTCAACCTGTAAGTAACCAAAGATCCATAACTACCTCTCAGTTATTATTCAAATATATAATCACACTAAAACTGATTTAGAAAAATGTTAATATTTAATGCACATCTATACCAGCTCATACATATTGTGACTTTGTGGGTTCGTAGAATTAAAAGTCCAATTGCACAAACTCAAAATGTTCTTTATTTCCACCGAATTACAGTTGGAACACTTGCCGATTACATAGAATTACGTGGTGCACACAATTACAATCCACCAGTATGTCTGTCACAGGTCCACTCCGCACTCACTATTACGTAAAACTGCACTCTAGAGCTGACTAAAAACTCCTCTGATACACATACGCAGTCTTCCAGTCCGTTCGCACTGCGCTCTTCACGGCTGCTCGCCAAGAACTGAACTCTCCTCCAGCCCAACGCGTTGCTTGTATAGGGCCAACTGGCCAATCTAGAAGGTTCTGGGTTAGATGAAATATCCTGGTTGTTCCAGAAGTCAGGGGGAGAAGAAAGAGACGGCACAGTAGCCTGTGATACCCTCCCAAAACATCTCCGTTAGCGCCGCAAGATAAATGGGTAGGCGTGGGCTGAATGCCTCCTGTATCCCTCTCAGCTGTCAGTTGGTCGTGGCTTCCGATAATTGGGTGACAATATAATAAATCCATGTGTAGGATTACATAAGAATCACATTTGAAAAACCCAGTGCTAGAGTTGAGACACAAACCCTGGATCTACAGCTTTCCATGCTACCTGAGAGACCCCAGAAAGCACGGTGAACATCTCTCAAACTTTGGTGACTCAGTTGGATAGGGGCTGGTCTACTGATGCCAAAGTCAAGGGTTCAAAAGAGGGCCAGCCCCATGGTTTGTATATGTACTTAAAAGCGACAGTTTCACTTCAATAGATTTAGAATTCCTGTGAGATTCCTGTAAAATAATTCCTGCAAGACAGAATTCTACCATATCAGTGGCATTGGTATATCTTGCAATTGACATTAAATATTACAAATAGAAGCATTATTAACAGTGAAGTTTTCATGTTGAAGTTTTGTTGAGTCACACTTGTTTACACTCACCTTCACTTATTTTTAAAAAACACTGGAACGTTTTCCAGGACATTCGCCCTCTTCCTCAGCAGTATAGTGACTGACTCTCCCCTCTCCTTTCCTCTCCCCTCTCCTTTCCTCTTCCTTCTCCTGTATCTGATCCTGTTGCCATCTGGTGTTAGGAGCGCAAAGTTTTAACACTTCGTTAAGGGGTGGGATTTCAAAATTTATAACATGTTCACCGTTTGTGTTTGTAATTATGTGGATTTTTTTCCCAGATGTCTAATTCTATTGGTGATTCTAATGGTTTCAACAGTTTTATATTTTGCCCAATGTTGTGGTTTTCTTTCCAAAAATGATGTGAAACAGCGGATTTGTCTATTTGTTTTAGTTTTATGTTTCTCTGGTGTTCCTTTAGCCTGATCTCCAAGTTTCTCTTCGTTTTGCCTATGTAGTACTTTTCACAACCCTCACAATTGATTTGATAGATTCCGGATTTCAGTGTGTTTTGAATTGTATTCTTAAGAGGTTTGTTTAGAACGCTCTTCAGGTTGAATTTATTCTGTGGGGCCAGTTTTATCTTGAATTTTTTGAAGATTCTTTCAAATTTTTTAAAAGCCCAGGGGTGGTAAGTAAATTTTTTATATTTCCAATTTTGGTTTGAAAATTGGTTTGGTTAGTGTTGTATTTGACGAGATTTCTTTTTGCCTTTCTTTCTTTTTGAGCATGTTCCTAATGAGATCAGGGTTGAATCCATTTTCCTTTGCTACTCCTAATATATATTCTCGTTCTTTTTGAAAATCCTCCTTGCTCAATGGGACACTGTATAAACATTGGATCAAGCTTCTGAAGACTGCCAGTTGATGTGAAACTGGGTTGCCACCATTCCTCTTAATGTAATTGTCCACATGTGTGGGTTTTCTATGTATTCTGAATTTTAAGCTATTTTGATCTCGCATGATTTTTAGGTCTAGGAAAGGTAGGATGTTGTTTTCTTCTATTTCTATTGTAAATTTTATGTTGCTATCCTGTATGTTCAAAAGTTTTAGGGAGTCTTCTGTTTGTTTTTTAGGAATGATAGTAAAAATGTTGTCTACATATCTTCACCAGAATTTGTAAATTTGGGGGAAGGCTTTTACTATATGGACTTTGAGGTGACTCATATATAAATCTGCTAGCAAGGGTGACAGTGGGCTGCCCATTGTGAGGCCTTTTGACTGTTGGTAGAATTTTTTGTCAAATGTGAAGAAATTGTGTCGAATGCATAGTTCTGTCAAATTTATGATGTTGTCTATTTCTGTAGGGTCTAACGTGATTAGATTCAGCCATTTTCTGAGAAGGTTTGGTATTTTTTCAATTGGGATACTTGTGAACAGTGATTTGACATCGAAAGAGACCATTATGTGGTTTGAAGGAATATTGTAGTCCTGTAGTTGATTTATGAGTTCTAAAGAGTTCTCTATTCCCAAACTCTCAAATTTCTGGAATGATTTTAGTTTATTAACTAACCACTTAGCAAGGCGGTATGTGGGTGAGTTGATACCATGCTGTTATCATCCTTATGTACCTTTGGCAAGAAGTATAATCTCGGCAGTGTGGGGTTGGTAGATTTTAGAATGCGTTTTTCAGTTTCAGTCAGTATGCTGTTATTATTAAGGGCTTTATTTACTAAGTTTGTGTGTTTGTTTAGGGGATTTTTGGGAATTTCTTCATAGTCCGAACTGTTTAGCAAAAAGTTAGCTCTCTGTTTATAGTCCTCAAGTTCCATGATTACTAGGGAATTGCCTTTGTCAGCTTTTAGATACACCACTGGTTTCTTGTTTAGGTTCCTAATTATTTTATTATTGTTGTTAACAGTTACATAGGTCAAACTAAAAGAAATCTAAAAACCAGAGTCAAAGAGCACTTTAGAAACATCAGCTTGAGACAAGAAGATAAGTCAGCAGTAGCATTTCATTTTTGGAATGAAAATCATGACATGATCCAAATCCAAAATTATTAAAAGGAGTGATAAACCAAAATAAACTGACAACATGGGAGAACATATTCATATGGAAAAATAAGGATCGCGTAATGAACTTTGAAATCCCACCAGTAGATAATTTGACAAAGAAGTTCATAGTTCCACCACCAGAGAGAGAGCGGACAACAGATGCCAGTTGGAAAGAGATTGAAAATGGAAGCAAATGCCTTTGAAACTAGTCTCTCAATAATATAAACAAGTAAGTGACGAGTATCAATAAACCAATTACAAATATCGAGATTCAACTGTATTGGAACACCACAGTGAAGCGAAAAATTATTAAATTTTAGATGAGTCGCATTTTATACACATCTGCTTCACTTTCGTACCTATTTTGAGGACATGTTTCGCAAATCTTCTCTTGTGCGACTGAAGCTAGATCCAGCGGTGTGGGTAATTCTGGGGTTGTTAAAGTTGGTTGGATCTAACTTTCGCGTGTTCCTCTTGACTTAACGTCACTTCAATATATCGAGATTCAACTGTATTGGAACACCACAGTGAAGCGAAAAATTATTACATTTTAGATGAGTCGCATTTTTTACACATCTGCTTCACTTTCGTACCTAAGTACGAAGTTAAGTCAAGAGGAACACGCGAAAGTTAGATCCAACCAACTTTAACAACCCCAGAATTACCCACACCGCTGGATCTAGCTTCAGTCGCACAAGAGAAGATTTGCGAAACATGTCCTCAAAATAGGTACGAAAGTGAAGCAGATGTGTAAAAAATGCGACTCATCTAAAATTTAATAATTTTTCGCTTCACTGTGGTGTTCCAATACAGTTGAATCTCGATATATTGAAGTGACGTTAAGTCAAGAGGAACACGCGAAAGTTAGATCCAACCAACTTTAACAACCCCAGAATTACCCACACCGCTGGATCTAGCTTCAGTCGCACAAGAGAAGATTTGCAAAACATGTCCTCAAAATAGGTACGAAAGTGAAGCAGATGTGTAAAAAATGCGACTCATCTAAAATTTAACAATTACAAATAGTTTCTGAGATTTATTTTGACGTCACTGTTACTAAATTCCTCCAAACACATATAAACAAAATAAATATGTAAAAAATGAAACTAGTAACAGTGAAGCAACAAATACTACACAAATATAATTATTTGTAACAAATTAATTTGGTTGAATTGAACTAGAGAGCATCTGTTTATAGTAATACACTTGTTGAGGGAACTTTATGTCCTTCTATGATGACAGCAAGAGATGCATGTGTATTGCTTTTTATTAACAAAAGGAGTTACGCTTTTGTTTTAGAATGCATTAAATAAGTTGATGTTAGAAGTTGAGACTTTTATGCTTGCTTGAGTTTTAATTGAATAATCTATACTTCATTTTGATATTATGTGTAATATGTAACTACACTACTGCAAAATTAATATGATGAGATCTCCAAAGTGTATTA
This sequence comes from Mantis religiosa, assembly GCA_030765055.1. Classification (NCBI taxonomy): domain Eukaryota; kingdom Metazoa; phylum Arthropoda; class Insecta; order Mantodea; family Mantidae; genus Mantis; species Mantis religiosa. The sequence continues at coordinate 163,308,701 of CM060954.1, forward strand.
AACTTCCATATTTTTGTAAAACAGTATCTAGACAAAGAAATGTTACATATAAAAGTAAAAACCTTAAAGTAGTTATGGTTTACCTTTGTTTCATCTAAGGGAAAGCACCAACTCAAGAGCCTTTGCAACAGTACAAGCTTAAGACTTCGAAATGGTTGTAGAACTTTTAAGACTTCTAAAGGCCACTGGAGATTTAATTTCTTGCCCACTGCAGCATGAAGTTCTATGCACCACTTCAAGATCAAATCCATCACCTAGGAACATAAGTAATTTAAAATTAAAAATTGCAAATTATAAGATATATAATAGAGTCATTACAACTTCTCCAATATTTTGAACCTTTTTCTTCCTTATGCGTGATTGGAGGAATCTAGTAACAGTGACATCAAAATTAATTGAAAAAACTATTTTTAGTAGGTTTAACGATACTTAAAATTGTCAAAATGGTATCAATATGGAACTTATGTTTTCTCTGGGACATTACTGAATAACATTAAAATATGAATGGAATTTTGAAATCTAATTTGACTTACTTGCGTATCTTCAGTAGAAGTGCTGTTCAGTTCCTTAATGGCAACCGATTTGTTGCTTTCATCTTTTACAGCAGCTTTTCCCAATGTTGTCTTCAATTCTTGGAACTTATCCAAACTATGTTTCAGAATTAATCCATCTAACCTGATAGCAGTTCCAAGTTCTGACAGACATATGCTTAGTGCCTCTATGGGATCAATTTCTTGCATAACAACATCTTCGGCAACAATTTCTAGAAATGCAAAGAAATTATTACTTTTTGTACACAGTTTGGTAGAGTTAAGACTCTGCTTAAGAAAATAATGGAATTATTTATTTTTAATGAAAATCCACATTATCTCATGAGACTCTGATTATATGTACCAAAACAAGTATTTAAGCCTTTAATTGGCAATTTTGCTATTTATGCCACTCTTGATGTACTTGCTAAACTGGTTCTCATACCGGTTACTGCGGTGCTTCAACACAATCGATTCGAATAGCCATGGTTGTTAAAGCAACATACAATGGGCTGGCCATCCATTCAAAGCTAAATGTTGTGAGATCGAATCTTGGCAGCTGCAGTCAAATGTGCCTGCGATAAAGAACAGGGAAGGCCCAAGTAAAAGAACCAGTGTCAGGGTATCATTTGACTGCAGTTACTTGGATTTTGCCTTTTTATACTTTAAAAAGAAAACTGCAATGTAATTGTAAAAATAATATAATATTTACAATTTTGCTAGTATAACCGATAAAGACCAGTACAATATTATAATGACAAAAAACCGCACTAAAATATTTTGAAGTTGAATACAGCATAATGGTGCCCAAGGGGAACACCACCCATTAAAGCAGAGGTGCCATCGAGTGTCAATGAGGGTGACTCCAATTCTTTTCCCCTTCCTCAGTTTTTCGCTTAGTGGCTCGGAGGTGCAGGGGAACAGCTGACTGGCATTGGCTATTGCGGTGCATCTACACTCCTTTGTGTTTTAAAACAAATACAAGTAAGCGGCGGACAGTCAACACGTCCTATTACAGAGTCTGACATTGACAAATTAATAGCTAAGAAGAAGGTTCGGTGCTTGGACCTCTTTTATTTATAGTGTACATTAATGATTTGGCAGATATGTAGAAAACAGAACCAATATAAATGTTACACTTTTTGCAGATGATACAAATATTTTTATCAAAGGGGTGAATAAGGAAGGGGCAGATGTACATATTGAAAATAATCTAAAATATATTCAAAAATGGTTTAGTGCCAATATGTTAATATTGAGTAAGGAGAAAACAGAAGCCCTAAGCTTCTATAATAAAATGAGTGGAAGTCAATTGTATCCAAAATTAATGCTGGGACAAGACCAAATACATTACGTACAAACTATCAAATTTCTGGGACTAATACTAGATGAAAATTTAAATTGGGAAACTCACATAGAGGCATTGACAAAAAAGCTTAGTAAAATGTGTTTCTTAATGAGGGCGATTACAGGCATGTCAAGCTTGAAAGTTCAGAGAATAGTGTACTTTTCATATATACACAGTTTGTTGGCATATGGTATAATTTTTTGGGGAAATTCTAAAGACAGTATAAAAGTATTCAGATACCAAAAGAAAATAATTAGAATCATAGCAGATGTCTCAAGCACAACTAGTTGTAAGCCATACTTCAGTAAATTAGGTATCTTACCACTGCCAAGTATATACATATATGAAACTCTTGTACATATGAAAGCAAGCCTAAGTTTATTCAAAACAAATTCTGAAATTCATATACACAACACTAGAACAAAGAATAATTTATTTGTGAAGTCACACAAAACAAAGATGTATGAAAATAGTTTCACATATGCTGGCTTACATCTTTACAATAAGCTACCTGAATCTATAAAAAAGATTGAATCACAACATCAATTTAAGAAATTGTTATTAAACTTCCTTAGAGCCAATAGCTTCTACAGCGTGGATGAATTTTTAAATTTGTAAATATTTAGTTAGCTACCTTAATTATAAATATTGTACTTAGTTTTTAATTTGACGTGTCCTATAACATGTACATGTTTAAATGGATGAATCAATAAATCAAATCAAAATAAGAACCTCACTTAAATTATGAACTAATATGTAGCTATAAAAGCATAATTCACAATGGTATTCAATAAACATTATGCACATAAAAATATGAATAAATAGTTTAACAACATGCCACTGAATCTTTCGCACTTTCTTCCTCACTCCAATATCTATTATGTCACCTGTGAAGGTTAACTAGGAGGGGGAAAAGGTAAACCACCCTGTTTCCCCTCAATGACACCACTGCATTAAAGGGTTAAATTATTCTGTGTCAATGCAAAGTTGGGAGCTATATAACTGGTACAACTGTTTTTGGAACAGTTCCATTTCCTGAATAATGGCAGTACAGAAAGTAAGACATACATAGACAATGGTCCATGAAGCATGTGCTAAAAGAAGATTAATTGTTCTTTCACACCAACCATGTTTAGGACAAGATTTGGATAGGTAAGCCGGGATTTGAACCACGGATCTCCCGGTCTCTGTCTAGCTGCTTTTAACCATTAAGCTATCATGACAAAGTACCAGTAAGATATAATTTTGAGTTGAACTAATACTCGGTGCTCCATTTATTGCTATTATTTACCTAGAACGCATTTCATTAGAATCTTCCTAACATTGTCAGCTGTTGTCGACTAATGGACATTGGTTTGGTGAACTCATTGGAGGTGACAGGTGCGTCTCTGTCCATATCTTGATGAACTTGAAGTTTGGGTTTTCATCAAAGGTAGTGTCGAAATTAAACAATTTTCTTTCTTATTTCTTTATGAAGACTTTTTCCCACATGGTTAATGCAGCTGGACCTTGGACACTCTTTAATAAGTGAATTTCTCGTTCTATATCATGATTCTCCTTCCAAAAATAATACGCTACCGCCAATTTATCTATTTTTTTATTCCTGATGTTCCTAAAATGTTCTTTAAGCCTAATGTTCAAGATCCTTTTTGCTTTTCCAATGTAAAAGTTGTCACAGCCTTTGCAGTTTATCCGGTACACACCTGATTTTTTGTCTGTGGGTATCTCCTTTGTATTATGTGACTTCAAAAGGGGTTGTACACTAAATTTGTTCTGTGGGGCCAAAGTAATATTGTGCTCTTTGAAGACTTTTTGGAAAAGGTGTGTAACTCTGGGATGATATGTGCTTCATTGTATCATAGTCCTTACACATTGGAATACCAGTAAGATATTCAGTTCTCCAGCTGACTCATATGGTCAATGGTAGCTCAGTGGTTAAGAGCAACTAGATGGAGACTGGCAGATCTGTGGTTCAAACCCCGGCTAGAGTCCAACTCTACCTATCCATGATCTAAATGTTTTGTATACAAGTGTTTAAGATAACTCTCCATTCTTTAATTGTTCAAATATTTTACTCTGCTCTTTTCTAATACTGCAACCCACCCTATTGGCACTCATTTGTTACAGACTTACCAACTTCAGCTTTAGACTTTTGCAGCGCACTAGCTTGTTGATATTTGGATATAGCTGATGCTGAGATTTTTCCCATAGAGTGGAGCTTTTTGATGAGTTTGTCCCTTAAACCCAAGCGAGATTCTGGTATCTTGGAATGAGGATCTAAGAGTTTAGGTAAAAATTCTTGTTCATAATGGTGGTGACGAAAAATTGTAGCATCTAGCAGAGTCTGAGGAACTTCTCCCCCACTTCTTTCAAATAAATTTAGCACATGCTCTATATCTTGCTCAGTACTCTGAAATGAGAAAGCGGTTACATATTTTATACAATCTTACATTCCCTTATAATACATTGCAAAACTGGTGAATTCTATTTGGAGAAACAGATGTTTATACATACAAGGGGAATTTTACAAGTACTGGATGATACATTGATGATATTGTGACGAGCTAACTATGGATTGTATTGGATAGGTAAGGAACACATGGTCAGATCGTACACAGGGGAAAGTAGATCAAAGGTAGCATTTACATGGTTTGAGAGGTTGGGTTTTCTATCAGGTTACATTTCTACAAAAGGTATGGTAATACTAATTAAAGGTACAATTCACTTAATAAGAATATTTACTAAACTAATTACATAGGTGGCCACAGTGGCCATTAACTTACACAGTCAGGGCATTCCACCCTGTCAGGTCGAAGACCTGCACACAAAGAGAGAGAGAAAGAGAGAGAGAGAGAGAGAGAGAGAGAGAGAGAGAGAGAGAGAGAGATTCACACTTCACATTCACTTGTACCAGAGGTGGAGTGGGGGAGTGATGTCACACGTACTACTGAAGTCACATAAACTATTATTTGTATTAATTAACACAGTCACTTGTGACAATATAATACCAGTGAAAATTACGCCAGTTGCCGAATTAAAGTGAGAGAGATAGCAGAGGCTATGAACATGTCAAAAGAACATGTTTGTCACATATTAAATCAACATTTAGACATGAGAAAGCTGTCCGCATGTTGGGTGCCGCATTTGCTCACATTACACCAAAAACGTGTTCAAATGAAAATTTCCAATACTCTGTTGGCGCAGTTTAGGCGCAATAAATCTGAGTTTTGGCATCGATTAATTACTGTAGGTGAAACTTGGATACACCATTATATGGTCAAAACAAAAATGCAGTCTAAATAGTGGATTGCAAAGGGGGAACTGGCTCCAAAAAAGCAAAAACTGTTTTTGCGACTGGGAAAGTGATGGCGAGTGTTTTTTGGGATAGTCATGGAGTCATTTTAATCAATTATCTTCAAAAAGGAAAAATCATTGCGGAGCTTACTACGCATCATTATTTGACAAGCTGAAGGCAGAACTTGCGTAAAAACGGCCACATTTGCAGAAAAAGAAAATCTTGTTTCACAAAGACGATGCACCACCTCACACCTCAACGGTTGCAATGGCGAAAATTCACAAATTACAGTTTGAACTGCTTGACTCACCAGATCTAGCCCCAAGCGACTTCTTTTTGTTCCCTCATCTGAAAATTGCGCTCGGAGGACAGAGATTTTCGTCAATGAAGAGGCAATCACCTTCGTGAACAATTATTTTGGGTGGGTTACAGAGATGGGAGCATCACGGAGAGAAGTGTGTAGAGTTACAAGGAGACTATGCTGAAAAATAAAAAATTCTGAAAAAAAGTCTTGTATTAGGTCTTGTATTAGGTCAGAAACTTTTCAGACCACCCTCGTAGACTAAGAAATATGTATATAATGTAGATAAAATTATTGTGAATAGCAAATTGTATAAATAAAGTCCATTCTATAATAATAATCATCTATGGCTCAACTATAAATAGAATATATGGTACCTTCTGACATATATCAATGTACCATGTACAGAATGTGATTCACAGGATCAATAAATTGAACTAAACTGGATGAACTGATTTTTAAGTTAAATTTTTTGCTTTTAAATTTTTATATGTAAGATATGTAGGCTGTGATATTTACCATTTCTGGACCAAATAATCCAAATCCAATGGCTTCATTCAAATCTCGAAGCCGTGTCTTGGCCAGAGCAGTGTAATCAGACAGCAGTGATGTGTTTCCTTGTAAGCATGGTGGCTGTTGAAAACATTAAATAAATGACATCAATTTCAAGTAATCTGGTTTCCATTACATTTTAAATACTGTCCCTAACTCTACAAATTCTCTATACATAAGGTGTGTTCAAAAAGGAACAAGCCGGAGACATAATTACAGAAACCAGTACCTGTATGTTAGAAGTATTGGCCCTGGCTGTTGAGACACCTGTCCCACTGTGACACAAGGTGGTGAATGGCTGTCTTATAAAAGTCCTGGGGCTGTGATGTGCGCCAGTTTTGCATGTACAGCTGGATGTCGTCCGAGGTGAATCTTCTGCCCCTCAGAGCCTTTTTAAGGGGACCAAAACTGGCGTATTAACAGGGAGAGAGGTCTGGATGTATGGAGGGTGGCCGAGAACCTCCCACTTTAATTTCTGCAGGAGTGCCACGACTGTGTTGGCTGTATGAGGCTTTGCATTGTCGTGGAGCAGAATGAGATTGCCTGGTTGTTTTGATTTGATCGCTTGGCAAAGGTTGGTCAAGGATTGCGAGAAATGGTAGGTATTCACAGTTGTCCTGTGCTGCAGGAAGTGTATCATAAGGGGGTCATCTTGGTCAAAGAAGAACATCAACATAAACTTTCCTGCACTTGTGTGGATGACCTTGGATTCTTTTGGTGGTGGTGAACCTGAATGCTTCCACTGGAGACTTTTGTCTTTTTGATTCTGGTTTAAAGTGATGATACCATGATTCATCTCCAGTCACCACTTGTGGGCCATGTCATGGCTCAGTGGTTAGACCGCTTGGCTCTCACCAAGGCGGCCTGGGTTCGATCCCAGGCGACCACAAAGTGAGATTTGTGGTGGACAACACGGCATTGGGGCGGGTTTTCTCCGGGACCTCCGGTTTCCCCTGCCATCTCATTCCACCGGTGCTCCATCTTCATCTCATGTATCATCAGTGTCACCGCCTGCGGTGCCATATGTAGTAAAAGCGGGTGTTAAACACTACACATTTCACCACTTGTTCCAGGAACTCATTCCCTTCCCTAGCATAGCGCTGCAGATGAGCAAGACAGTGGTCCACTCGACATACTTTCTGGGTGGTTGAAGACTGTGGGACACCCATTGGGCACACACTTTACGCAAGAGCAGTCGTTCCTTCATGATGGTGTGAACACTTCCGATACTCAATCCCACCTAGGCGGCTATGGCTTTCACTGTCACTCGGCGGTCCTGAATAATGAGTGCATCAACCAGCTGGATGATGTCATTGGTAATGCAGTGTGATGCTCCAGACTGTGTATCATCGGTTAACGACACCCGTCCTCCCCTGAAGAGCTTGTGCCACGCCTTGACTCTTGCAAGGGACAAGCAGTGTTCACCGTATACTTGTGATATTCATTGATGAATGTCTGTTCCCCCTACTCCTTCCACTGTCAGAAAACGAACAACACCTCCTTGCTCTTCCTTTGACACCTCCATTTCACTGTTTGCAATGCGACTAGCAGCATTGGAGGACTGATGCATGTTGCTGCTAGCTTTGTATAGTCATGTGACGTCCACGCGTACCCTCTAGCGACGGGCTGTGAACTTCCATGCTCTAATCGGAACAACACTTTGTTACACAAGCCACGATATTACCATCCTGTCATTGGTTTGCGCATACCAGACTTTGGCTCGTTTCTTTTTGAATGCCCCTTATAGTATGAAGACTGCAATGTTAAATTATTCTTTTTAATTATTTGGGAAATCTTTAACTGTATAGTTGAAAAGGTAGAATTAGGCTGAAATTTGATGCAATAGCCAGGATTTGAATTACAGATTTACAAGAGCTATACCAGCTTCATCCTTATTTTATGTGGTGGTGTAAACAAAAGCATGTGTATGTGTGTGACATTATTGACTGTTTAGCTCTGTAACTCTCTGAAAAATATAGCTCCATATAATTTTACAGATTTTACAACAAATGCAAAATATATAAACATCATATTATTATAAATGCAACAGTTTAACAGTAATTAATTAGTATTTTATTTCATAAAAGCGTAATTTGTAGTTATTAATCAGAGTGCATGCTGCACTTGTGGAGTTAAAAAGCAGAAGGAAGTGGGGGAATCAGTTGTACAACATGGCTGCTTTCATGCAATATATGAAACATCACAGAAGGAAACTGCTAAAAAGTGGTGAAAAACAAATTATATTCAACGTGTTTTGCAAGTTGTGTGAAAAATACCTGACTTCAGCAATTGAGGATGTTGTTAATTTGTCGTCAAAATTAACCAACCAGTGTTTCAATGCCATGAATCACTGACATTCGAAGTTGTGAAAGCTTTGAACTGCACGAAAACATTGAAAAAGAAAGAAACCTTTGTGAAAGGTGAGTGTGATGAATTTGTTAAAAGTGCTCTTTGTTGCAAGGTGCATAGATTCTTTGAAAGAAACGAGCCACCAACAATAACAAAAGTGCTTCAAGTGGTAAACAATGATCCTGATTTGCTGAGCTTTAGAAAAATAAGCTTCCACACCATTCTTTGCTACATAGGTTTTGAATTTGTGAACAGAAACTGAAAAAGTATAATTGTTGATCATGAAGATATACTGTTGTGGCACAGGAATTATCTAAGGGAAACTCGGGAGTGTAGACAAGAAGGGTGCAAACTGAATTGAAACACTGTTGAAATGATTAGAGTGAAGTGAAAGGACATGTTGCCTGAAGCAATATAAAACTTTTAAGCTGAGTGAAGTGTGAATCTTGCTTCAAGAAGCAATTCAGCTGGTATTGGCAGAAAAGTGTTAGTCATGCATAAAACATGTGGAAGAGTTAGAAGAAATAAAATTTTGGAATTCTGACAGCTTATGTGAGATTATTTTGGATAGACTGGCCATAAATTCAAACAAGGCAAGCAGTAACAATGATCAGGAGGAGGACAACAGATTGGAAGGAATTCATCCTTTGTCAGATTCCAATTTGGAACTTTTTTCCCCCAGTTGCATGCCACTAGAACTTTCAAACCATTACCAAAGTGGCTACATTCAGTTATTTCGCACATATTTCGCAGAAATACCCGTGCCTTTACTTTTAATTTATAAATGAGGTGGTGTTGTGTGACGAAATCAATTGTTGTAAGCATTCAGTCACTTTTTAACGTACAAAAGAGAAATATATTACACAGTACACACACTTTTGCCTTTAATATCAATGCAAAAGGGGTACCACATAAGCTACTCAAATATCGAAAATGTCAAAGCAAAACTTTTCATAGAATTTAAGTTAATTGATGGAAATTAATCATTTCTTCACACTAGCAGTATATAGGCTAAGGTTTTGAATAGATAGAGTCAACTTGAAAAATTCAATGCCATGGCTGGGATTTGAACTATGAATCTCCTGGTTTCCGTCCAGTCACTCTTACCCATTGAGCCACCATGGCCAACTTGACATTAAATTCTCCAATTGACTCATATATGTTTTTCCCGGTAAACCACTAGGGGCTCTCACATTCGAAATACACAGCTTGTGGCGATTTGCTATTGTAAGTAATTGAGGAAATTAATCATTTCTTCACACTAGCCATATATAAGCTAGGTTTTGGATAGATAATCAACTTGAAAAATTCAATGCCATGGCTGGGATTTGAACTATGAATCTCCTGGTTTCCGTCCAGTCACTCTTACCCATTGAGCCACCATGGCCAACTTGACATTAAATTCTCCAATTGACTCATATATGTTTTTCCCGGTAAACCACTAGGGGCTCTCATATTCGAAATACACAGCTTGTGGCGATTTGCTATTGTAAGTAATTGAGGAAATTAATCATTTCTTCACACTAGCCATATATAAGCTAGGTTTTGGATAGATAATCAACTTGAAAAATTCAATGCCATGGCTGGGATTTGAACTATGAATCTCCTGGTTTCCGTCCAGTCACTCTTACCCATTGAGCCACCATGGCCAACTTGACATTAAATTCTCCAATTGACTCATATATGTTTTTCCTGGTAAACCACTAGGGGCTCTCGTATTCGAAATACACAGCTTGTGGCGATTTGCTATTGTAAGTAATTGAGGAAATTAATCATTTCTTCACACTAGCCATATATAAGCTAGGTTTTGGATAGATAATCAACTTGAAAAATTCAATGCCATGGCTGGGATTTGAACTATGAATCTCCTGGTTTCCGTCCAGTCACTCTTACCCATTGAGCCACCATGGCCAACTTGACATTAAATTCTCCATTTGACTCATATATGTTTTTCCTGGTAAACCACTAGGGGCTCTCGTATTCGAAATACACAGCTTGTGGCGATTTGCTATTGTAAGTAATTGAGGAAATTAATCATTTCTTCACACTAGCCATATATAAGCTAGGTTTTGGATAGATAATCAACTTGAAAAATTCAATGCCATGGCTGGGATTTGAACTATGAATCTCCTGGTTTCCGTCCAGTCACTCTTACCCATTGAGCCACCATGGCCAACTTGACATTAAATTCTCCAATTGACTCATATATGTTTTTCCTGGTAAACCACTAGGGGCTCTCGTATTCGAAATACACAGCTTGTGGCGATTTGCTATTGTAAGTAATTGAGGAAATTAATCATTTCTTCACACTAGCCATATATAAGCTAGGTTTTGGATAGATAGTCAACTTGAAAAATTCAATACCGGGAAAATATTAGTCAATTGGAGAATTTAATGTCATGACAGAAAGTTGGCCATGGTAGCTCAATGAGTAATAGCGACTGGATGGAAACCAGGAAATCCATGGTTCAAATCCCAGCCGTGGCATTGAATTTTTCAAGTTGACTCTGTCTATGCAAAACCTTAGCCTATATACAGCAACTGTGAAGAAATTATTAATTTCCATCAATTAAGTTAAATAAGAGTTAAAATGATGAAGCCTAGGACTCAAGTACTTACGATAGTAAGTCGCCACAAGTGGTGTATCTCGAATATGAGAGCCCCTAGTGGTTTGCCAGGAAAAAAAAAAAAAAATATGAGTCAATTGGAGAACTTAATGTCATGATGGCAAGTTGGCCATGGTAACTTAATGGTTAAGAGCGATTGGATGGAAACCAGAAGATACGTGGTTCAAATCCCAGTAGTGGCATCAAATTTTTCAAGTTGACTCTATCTTTTCATAGAAGTTTGTTGACTGCACATGTTCACCACGTGGTGGATAAAATGTCATGATTATTCACTCCAATCACAGTTGGCGGTGGAGTAAAACATTTTCTCATTTTGTTTACATTGTCACATAAAGTAAGCATGGTGCCAGTATAGAGGCTAACATGTTACTGCTTATTAATTTTTAGATGTGTAATAAATACGACTCATCTAAAAATTAATAATTATTTCGCTTCACTGTGGTGTTCCAATACAGTTAAATCTCGATATGTTACTGCTTGATCATGTAAAACAATTCAGCCTGCTATTGATAAAACACTGCTGATGGCAGTTAACTGAAAACATGGAACTGTAACAGAGGGAAGGAAAGGTAGCAACTTTATCTTAATGTAAGTAGCCAAACCAGCCTGCAAAGATGTCATCAGCAGCTGTCAGGCAGTTGTATAGCACTAAGCACAAATACATAAGTTTCTACAAATATTATACAGAAGCAAGCATTTATTAATTAAACTTCTGAAATAATCTAGATGTAAGAGAAGTTTAATTCAGAAGCGATTGTTGTTGTTACCTTATTAACATGAACTCTGAGAAATGGAGGTGGCTCATGTGGTACAAGGCTAGTGAGCAAGCCCATGAACATTTCTTGTATTGTCTGTGATGGAGGATGGGACGCCCAAACAGAATTGGAACCAAATGTAGACCCAAACCAGATCCTATAGGAGGGGAAACCTGGATTACAAACTTCTGCACAGCACTGCCTTGCCAGTAAGAAAACTGACAACAGGATTCCTTTGTTGTGTTCTTGAAATGCTTTAGCAAGAAGGGAATCCACCAAAACTGCAAACATGTAACAGCAGACATAAGAACAAATGTAAATTATTCTTTCTCTATAATACTTCATACCCCATGGCAAACACCTTAGATAGAAGCATAGTAACAATTACATATTTTAAGGAGAGGAATAGAAATAAAATGCTCAAATATTACAGTATAATGTTTGTATTCATGTTGATGCAGAATATGAGGCATGTCTGTAAAATAAGGTCTCCAATTTTATTTAATATAGAAAACATGTTTATTGTCAATGAATGTTACATTGATGGAAAGGCGGAACTTACAGCCATTTTTCAACGCAATCAGCATTGTGATCGATGCACTTTTGCATGCGCTGTGGCAGTTTTTGTATACCCTTGTCATAGCACTCTCCCGCCAAGTTGCGCAGGTAGCGCTCAACCTCGTTCTTCAAATCATCATCGGTCTGGATGTGTTCCACCCAGGTGTGACTTCAACTCAGGAAACGATGATAATCACTAGGTGCTAAGTCTACACTGTAGGAGGGATGGGTGATGATGTCCCATCCGAACTGGGCCAGGAGATCAGCACACCTTGTACACACCTTGTGATAATGCAAATGTTCGGTCAAAATCTTGTCGACCGTAGTCTTACTGACTTCAGGGATAACTTCGCACAGCTCGCGAACTGTCACACGCTGATCTTTAAGCATTTCTTGCTCCACTTTTGCAATTGTTTCCGCTGAAACCGAAGGCCGACCAGAACGCTGTTCGTCATGGACGTTTGCACATCCGTCTTTGAACTCTCTGACCCACTTTCACACGTTTTTGACATCCATACACTGTGGCCCATACACTGTGGCCCATACACTTCGCATAACTGACGATGAATTTCAGTGGGGGTAGTGCCCTTGGCACTCAAAAATGGATCACTGCACGCAACTCGCACTTTGCGGCAGAAGTGATAGGAAGCTCCATCGCAAATGGCTGCCCAGCCAAGACTAATGGTTGCAACGGGTTCGTTTTGGTGGGGATTTGAGGGGTGAAACCAAGCTACACGCCAGTGTTGCCGGATCTCGCGTAATAGCATTCCTCACAGCTCCAGCACCTTGGAGACCTTATTTTACGAACACGCCTCGTATAAATGATTTACTGAGCAGCTGATGCATTTAAATTTTGGAAAACAAGTTTATATAGGTAGTTTGTCATATTACTTTTATTGGAATTCTTAGTATTGTATATTTGTCTAAACTGTTGGAGCTAAATTGTATTATTTCACCTGGGCTGAAATGTATTGGCACAATCTAACCCAACAGGAGACAACAAAGAATGTAGCCAAAGAGCGCGTTTTTGGAATTCATGAAACTATATCACGTTATTCAAAGCTGAAACTAACTGAAATATCTTAAAATGTTTTCCTTCATATACATTCTTCTTCTTTAACTTTCCTAGTTGTACCACTATCGTGGTGTTAGGGGATTCTTGTTCCTCTATCCCTTTTAAGGTCGGGCCTGAGGAACCGAAGCTTTGGATCCGATAGACCCAATGCTTGGTGTGATGGGGAAGGAAGTGAAGATATATATGAGGGTGAGATGAATGATAGGAAAGATGATGGAGCAATTGGTGGAATGCTGATGGGGGAAACCGGAGGACCTGGAGAAAACCTGTCCCAGCACCATGTTGTCCACCACAAATCTCACTTTGCGGTTGCCAGGGATCAAACCTGGGTCATTTTGGTGAGAACCAAACGGTCTAACCACTAAGCCATGGCACAGCCTTATATACATTCTAATAAACAAAACTCAAATTAACACTTGAATATAAAATAAAATCCTAAATACACTAAACCAGAATCATTTCTTTATGTATGACAGATTTTTAATGAGTATTCTGTCTTCAACTTTTATTCAGAACTTTCCTTTCAGCGATAGAGAGAAAGAAAATATTTGAGGTATTGTTGTTGATATTGAAATACTCAATTTGGTATTTGAACCCCAAACCTCTTAAAAGCAAGCCAAAAAAATCAGCTCCCCAAACCATATAAAAGGTGATATTATACTGACATCTAAGTAGCTTCAATGTGTTAAGTCTATTGTCGTAACTACAAAAAAATATAAAATAACTTTAAATAACGGCATTTGTAATCTGTAATATATTACACTGTTATTGTGATTTAATAATATAATTTAAAAAAAGAATATAGTTAATTTAAAGCACCCATTGTGACCTTCAGTTATGGCTTTTATTTGACATGAAAAGTTTGTAACAATTTTTTTTAAGATTAATAGTTTGAATGCACTAAACGTTGGATAGATCATATCCAACAGAATTAATGAAATGATATACAAACCTGGAATCCATTGACCTTAGAGTCCAACAATAGTTCTGACAAGGAAACTGTTACTATGCTCACACCTGTATGCACGTGACAGTTTGACGGCATCATCTTTGTTCTATGGGGGCCTGTGTGCAGAGTATCGCTGGAAGTAACCGAAAATGAGTCCAGAATATGTAGGAACATATAGGTGTAATAATACAGCATTGTATGGGAGGGATTGTTTACCCCTGACAGGCAGCGGTCTACACATGGCATTTGTAAGGAGTGCCGTCCCCTACACTCAAACAGAGCTGATGAGGAATGTCCAGCAGCTACTTGCAAGTGATCGAATGCGGTAATTTCTAGGCTTCAGTTTTGGGCGTTCAACAAGTTTTCAGGTGCATAGCGGTGTCAGTACAGTGATAGTTCCCTTGTGAGAAGGGGAAATCCTGTAAATGCAAGAACCAATATAATTTGGAGTCCACATAAATGTTGTAGATCACCTCAATACATTCCCAATGTCAACCTATAATTGGAGGTAATGAAGGTAACAACAAACATATTTTTTCTTAATGAGTATGGACTATAATACAATGAAGCACAAAATATAATTTTGAGTCAAACTAGTACTCCATGCTCCATATATTGCTAGTTGAAGTTCATCAGGACCCCAACAGAGGCACCCTAATTGCCTCCAAGGAGTTCACCAAATCAAAATTCAACAGCTGACATTAGCTGAGGATGTTAGGAAGGTCCTAACAAAATGTGTTCAAGGTAAACCTACAATATATGGAGCATGAAGCACTAGTGTGACACAGATATATATATATACACTTGAGTCCCAGCGTCATCATTAAACTCTTATTAGTTAAGTTAATTGTTAGAAATTAATCCTTCAAATACACTAGCCATGTATAGGCTAAGGTTTTGAACAGATAGAATCAATGCCACGGCCGGGATTTGAACCACGGATCTCCTTGCCTCCGTCGTTCTTACCCATTGAGCTACCATGACCAACATGCCATGCATAACAAGCAATTGGACAATCCCAGCTGTGGCATTGATTTTTTCAATCTGACTCTACCTATTAAAAAAAAATAAACATGAATTCTTTGCGAGTTCTACATCACAGTTTGGTCACAAGACCGCAGTAATACCAAAGTTAGTGAAGTTTAGACTTCAGGAATTGATTTATAGCTTTCGTTAAAGAATTCAATGTATTGCAATAATTCCAACAATGTGCATTAAGAATTATTCACATGTATTCTTCACATTTGGTAATATATAGTGATATTCAAGCCTCTATTACCATTGCTACTTATTATATACAGGGTGTCTCTAAAGTCCCTATCCATTTCAATGAAAATACAATATTTTGTTTCTTTTCTTTTCAGATACTGGTATCTTAATGCAAGATGTTTAGCAAAGAAGAACGGGTTGCCATTTTTTGTGCACTAGTACATGGAATGTCATATGAAGACGCCAGAGCCAGCCCCATCAAGGGCACACATTCGTCTGCTTGTCAACAAATTTAAGCGTACCGGCAGTGTGTGTGATGAGACACGTCTTGGCAGAAACAATGCAGCAGGTTCAAATTGCCAGTGATAGCAGTTCGAAGGCATCAATTCAACGCCTCAGTAGGGAATTGAGAATGAGGTATCGGAGTGGGAACGTGATACATCGAAAGTCAATGTTTGTTTGGGTATGACAAATGCAAAACTGTATGGCCCATTTTTCTTTGCCGAAAGGTCAATAACAGGTAACATCTACCTCAACATGTTAGAACTGTTCCTTGAATCACAGCTTCAAGAGGATGGCATACTGGATACAGTTGTGTTTCAGCATGATGGTGCAACTCCACATTTTGCAAACATCGTCCGTGATAACCTGAACAGAACCTTTCCAGGGAGATGGATAGGCAGAGGTTCACCTCAGCTGTGGGCTTCTCGTTCACCGGTCCTTACTCCTTTAGACTTTTTTGCATGGGGGTACATCAAATCTAAAGTGTACACTAGCAAAGTGAATGGTCAGCCTGAGTTACAGAATCGTATCAGGGAAGCAGCAGGTCGAATTACGGTTGACATGTTACAGTCTACTTTTCGTTCCACTACGGAAAGATGGCGTATGTTTTTTGAGCTAGATGGAGGTCATGTAGAAGGGCACTAGAATATGTGTAACACTTCAAAATAATATTGATTTTTCAATCACTGTCTTCCTTCATTGAAATGGATAGTGACTTTAGAGACACCCTGTATTTTAGTTTAGTATGTTAACAAATTTTTTAGTACAAAGTTAATGAGTCCTCACCTCTCATAGTGTTATTGGCTTCAGGAAATAACTTCACATATACAGATATACTTAAGAGCAATAACTTCCAGTTTATGCCTTCCCTCATTATCTTCTCCTGGATAATTTCTACTGCAGTCACTTCACCAGTCCCTAATAATATCTGAAATAACATCATGTTCTAGTTAAGTTTACTGCTAATATAAATTGGTATCGAGGTGTCTAAGAAATGGCTACAGAAAGACAAAACATTGAAACCAGATTAAAAGAATACTTAACAGCTTCACTGATGGCCATTTAAACCCTTCAGGGGCCGGAAACGGATACCCAATAAACAGAACAAGACATTTAAATTGTTAAATGCTGTAAAAATGCATCATAAATACAATTCCATATCTTCTGTATTAACTAAGTTATTTAAACGAAACAAAAACTGGTTTAAAACCCATTAAAGGCAGTATAAATCTACAGTAACAATAAAGTAGAGACTACATTAATAAATCGTTCAAATTTCACTTCTTTGTTTCACTGTAGCAAAAGCCATTCTTTGTGCTGAACGCACCTAATATTTGAATCATTTTGTTTTGTGTGTATACGAATGAATGTATGTATGTATAGCTAGCTATGCAAGCGACTTCTCCGGTTCAAGTTTAGTTTATTTATGCTATACCAAGCGATAATCATACGAGTATATTGTCACCCAATTAGCGGAAAGCACAACCAACGACAGCTGAGTAAGGGGCCAGAGGCAGCCAAACCACACCCACCCATCAGTCTCTGTCACTAACTGAGGGGATGATTAGGGAAATGTCACTTCTCGCTGGCCGCCTCTTCCCCCCCTTCCACTGCCATCTGGAACCTTCGCGGTGATTCACGGAAACTAGAGGCTTCAAGAAGTCGGCGATATCCCTATAAAAAGGGCTGCAGTGAGTGAATTGAGTCAGTCATTTCTTGGCGAGCAGCGTAAGAGTGCAGTGCTAGTGTACGGACGAGAAGACTGTGTATGTGCATCGGAGGATTGTACGTAATTGCGAGAGCAAAGTGGAATTGTAACGGACAAACGGGTGAATCGTAATTGTGTGCATTACGTAATTCTGTGTAATTGGCAAGTGTTTAACTGTAAGTCGGTGGAAATAAAGAACATTTTTGAGTGGTGCAATTGGACTTTTCATTTCACGAACCCACAAAGTCACACTGGCGTCAGGAAGCGGGACGATAACATCACAGAACATTAC
Organism: Mantis religiosa; assembly: GCA_030765055.1. Lineage (NCBI taxonomy): Eukaryota > Metazoa > Arthropoda > Insecta > Mantodea > Mantidae > Mantis > Mantis religiosa. The sequence goes on from CM060954.1 coordinate 163,326,531, forward strand.
AACCATGGACGCGGCATTGGAAAATTTTTTGGAGAAGATGATGGAAATGAAGGCCGAATTAACAGAGAAGACGGAAGTGGCAAATAACAGCCTGGCCGCGAAGCTGGAGACTACAAATAACAACCTGGCCGCGGAACTGAAACAAATGAAGACGGCCAACGACAACCTCACCGCCGAGTTGAAACAAATGAAGATGGCCAACGACAACATCACCGAGAAGATGGAAGAAATAAAGACCGAATTGACCACAGAAATGAGGGCAGCGAACGACAGTCTGGCCACGGAAATGAAGGAGGCGAACGAGGTCCTCGCCGCCAAATTTGAGGAACAGTTGGCCGGCGTGAGGGATGACGACGCGAAGCTGGGCAAGCAGATGGGTCAAGTAGACGACCGCCTTAATGATTTAGAGCAAAAGGCCGACAATAACACCAAGACCCTGAACGTCGTGGTGGAAGACGTCGAAGACCTTGCGAACTGCGTAAACAACCTGGAGGGAAAGGCCGACAGCAACGTCAAGTCCCTGAACGCCATAGTGGAGGACGTCGTCGGCAGAAAGCTGAAGGATTTGAAGGCCGACGCGCCGGGACGCGACACAACATCTGCGCGCGTCAAACCTCCCAAGTATGACGGCACGTCAACGTTTGAAGTCTTCCGCCGCCAGTTCGACGCAGTGGCCAAGCACAACAAATGGTCGCCAGAGGAGGAGGCCACACAGTTAATAGCCAGCCTCCAGGGATGGGCCGCGGAAGTCCTAAACGCGGTGCAGACAACGGCAGCGCCCAAGGACATCTGGGAGGCTCTGGAGAATCGTTTCGGAAACCACCGCTTAGCACTCCGCCTTTAGTAACTCTAAACAGTGATATATTGGTAATCCTTGGTTGGCAACTTCAAGTTCGATGTTCTGATAAAAAGAAGTAGTCAATAAAAAAGTTTGAAACGGGCATTCCAGTGTCATTTAAACTATCCTTCTCATACATATCCACACATACCTGGAGATAAACCTCATTGCTTTACCCTGAGCTAAACACCATTTGTTTCAAACCATTGCCCCAAGTGGAACTCTTTGCTCGCCAATATATTGCTTCAACGTCTGTTTACTTTTTCACCTGTTAATTACCCATGCATTAATAGCTGCCAAGACCAACACACTGAAAAAAAAACCATGCATAGTCTACTCTCGGCATCGATATTTCACTGTGTACAGTCGAGCCATTTGATTGACAATGTCAATGCTGTACTTGGTGTTACTGTAGTATGCCACTGATTCTGGTAGCTTTTTAGGATGTTGTTTATTTATAGTAACTGTGTCATGCATTGAACTCAAAAGAATCACATTTTTGTTCTTTTTCCCCTGATAGCACGTCAGAGTTATGTCACCTGACTTATAAAGTACAGTTGTGTGCAAAGTTGCTGTAGCACATTTAGCTGATTGAGGGATTTACCTTCTACATTTCTTTACTGCGCCCACAATGCTTGTACTTTTACGCTTCACACTTTCTGCAAGACATTTGGTTGTGGAAAAATTGTCACATGTAATGTTTCTTCCTACAAAAACAAAGGGCTGTATAAGATGCATTATAACATGCTCTGCAAGAGGAACACCTGTGGGGCACTGATCGTCTTTGCCCAGGTGAGGAAAACCATTCACCAGATACTTTGAATTTGCATCAACTGCAAGCCAAAACTTTATTCCAAATTTGTCCGGTTTATTGCTCATATATTGAGTAAAAGAGCATCTAGCCTTGCAAGGAAACAGTTGCTCATCCACAGTGATATTTTCACTTGGAATGTAACACTGCAAGCAACTGGCAATAAAAGGATTCCAGACAGGAGTAGCAGCGCAAAGCGATCTGTACTTAGTCTTTGAGAATGCGTGTGCTTGTCATCAAATCGCATAAACCACAACATTTCAGCAAATTTGTTTCTGCTCACTGTGTTCCTGAAAGATGATGGTCCCCAGATATTCAACCATAACAACTTCAATGGAAAGTTTTTTGCCTCGTAAATACATAAGTGGTAGCTCGAATTGTGCCACTTGGGCAATAAAGCTTTCTTACTCAGAGTGCCATAAACCAATCAGGAAGGAAAACAACAACAGATGTGGACAGATCCGAAGGCTATTGTTCACACTTCCGTACCCGTCAAAATGACGGATGACGGTCCTTCTAGGAGGACTTGTTTGTACCAGTTTTTAGAAAGGTCCAAAATGCTTAATTCTTTGTGGACATGTTTGTCATAAGTATTCATTAAAAGTCGTAGAACATGGGAAGTGCAGAAAAAAAACATAAGCAAGAAATAAATCTTCTAAAGCAGTGCATCCGTCAAAATGACAGGTGCAGTCCTTCTAGTGTTAACAAAGATGACCTAACTGTTATTAGTGCAACATTACATTTAAAGGTAAACACACAATTTGCCCCAATTAAAGGATGCAATTGATTACAAGTATACCATGTTTTAAAAGAAGTAAAGGTTTACTTACACATTTCAGAAGAGATTTCAGACTTGAACCAGTTTTGTTGTAGGTCCAGTCTGCCTGCCTTGCAAGGGCTACAAGAGGTGACACATCTGGCCTGAACTCCAATAATGTTGTGAACAGTAAACTGTAGAATCTTTCCACTATATCTTCACTTAATAGAGGATCCGAGGCTATACATTCTACAAAATTGTGTTCTGATTTGTCCTCATAAGATGATTCCAACATTTTTTCTAGCACCTTTTCCAAACTCTGTAAGAAAGCTTCAAACTTAGAAGCAGCTTTTAGGGAAGAAACACAACTGAATATTATTATGAAGTATAAGGTTAGAAACAGTGATATATTTATAATTTGAAAGTAATGAATTGGCATGTTTGTGTTTGAAATGCCGATTCATTACTTTCAAACAACTGAAGAGTTCTTACCCATTGAGCTACCATGGCCAACTTGCCGTCATGACATTATTCTCCAATTGACTCATATTTTCCTGGTAAACCACTAGGAGCTCTCATATCTGAGATACACCGCTTGTGGTGACTTACTAGTAAGTACTTTGAGTCCCAGGCTTTAATGTCATTACGGCAAGTTGGGTAAGAGCGACTGGACGGAAACCAGGAGATCCATAGTTCAAATCCCGGCCATGGCATTGAATTTTTCAAGTTCACTCTATCTGTCCAAAACCTTAGCCTGTATACGGCTAGTATGAAGAAATGATTAATTTCCATCAATTAACTAAAAATAATAAGAGTTACAAGATGAAGCCTGGGACTCAGGTACTTACAATAGTAAGTCGCCACAAGCGGTGCATCTTGGATACCAGAGCCACTAGTGGTTTACCAGGAAAATATGAGAAAATTGGAGAATTTAATGTCAGGACGGCATGTTGGCCATGGTAGCTCAATGGGTAAGAGCGATTGGATGGAAACCAGGAGATCCGTGGTTCAAATCCCAGCCATGGCATTGAATTTTTCAAGTTGACTCTATCTATCCAAAACAGTTACAGAATTTTTATTTATTGCCAACAAGTATCCTCTGTAAGTACATTTCACTGCCACATGATGCCACCATTATAAACAACCACCACAACAGAAACAGCAACATCGATCCGTTGGGCAAGCTCTGAAGATTGTTTTTGTAATTTTACATCCTCCAATGTTAAGTCATATCGGACGATGAATGGAATGGGTGAAATGATGCTCAAATGATTCCAGGATTCATGGAGCTTAGAGTTACCCGACATTTGTATTTTAGGAAAAGGGAAAACCCCGGAGTAAACCTTATCCAGTTAACTCACCCTGACTGAGATTCGAAATCGAGACCTCTTGAACGTGAGGCAGACATGCTACCATCTACGCTACTGAGGCGGGCAGTTCTGAAGATGGGAACATATGTTCTCGAAACATGTTAACGGAGAGTAAAAAAAGTGATGTTAGTGTTACTAGTACCGACTCATCTTAAGTAAATAATTCAATGACTTTATTGAGTACTAAGTATACATTTTACATTTTTGGCTAGCCTTGAACTTCGACCCCAGTTCTTATTGTCACTGGGCAGCCACTATTTTTATCATTTACATATACATATTTTGTACACAAGTGCTAATTACTTATTTCTCTAATGTGCTCAATATTTTCTTCCTTAATCAGTTTCAGAAGTTTCTTTTTTCTCTTTTTTCTCTCCTCTCTTGCTAGCTTTCCTCTCACCTATTTTAATTTATCCAATTTTATCATTTGTTTATTTATATCTTCTTTGTTTACTTTCTCTTTTTACCTTATCCTGCCTCTTTATAAACTAATTTTCTACCCTTATATAATCTCACATTCACTATATACGAGGGTCGTTTGATAAGTCTGGTAAATTTCCATGAAGGGTTGGAAATTTTTTGTTGCAGCTTTGTGGGTGGTAAGCTTGATTATTCAAAAGGTTGTACAGAAAATTTGAATGTGCTACAAATGCAGTTCATTGTTGACAGCCATCTAAACTGGTCAGTGGGATAGCTGCGATTGGAAACGGAAAAAACAGTTTCGTGCTGTTATTAAACATTTTCATTTGAAGGGCTAGACTGTCGCACAAGTCAAAACTTATTTGGATGAAGTGCACGCAGACTCTGCACCAACATTGAAGATCAATTACTTTTGGATCAATGAATTTGGTTGTAGAAGTACCAAAGATGAATCGCGCTCTAGTCGCCCAATTGAGGTCACCACATAGGACACCATTGAAAAAATCCATGATTTGGTTATGAAAGACCACAAATCAAAATTTGTGAACTTGCTGAGGCTGTAGAAATCTCAACTGAGCGAGTACACAATATCCTGATGAAAAATTGGCAATGAAAAAGCTGTGTGCAAGATGGGTGCCGCAATTGCTCACAGTTTACCAAAAGCACATCTGGAAGAACTCTTTTACTGAGGGTCTGGCAATGTTTAATCGCAATCCGCAAGACGTTTTGCACCAATTTGTGACTGTAGATGAAACTTGGATCCATCGTTACATACCAGAGTCAAAACAGCAGTCAAAATAATGGACAAAGGCTGGTGAAAGTGCACTAAAGAAGGCAAGAACCATTTTGTCAGCTGGTAAGGTGATGGCCACTGTTTTTTAGGATTCTGAAGGAATAATCCTCATAGACTACAAAGAACCATACTGGTAACTATTATGCTTCATTGTTGGATCGTTTGCAACATGAGTTGACTGAAAAGAGACAGAGATTGAAACACAAAAAGGTGCTCTTTCACTGGATAATGCACTATCACACACATCAGCAATTGCAATGACAAAAGTACATGAGTTGAGCTTTGAATTGGTTCCTCATCCACCTTATTTACCAGACTTAGCCCCAAGTGTCTACTTCCTGTACCCAAACTTGAAAATTTTCATCAAATGAAGAAGTGATAGTCACAGTCAATGAGCCAACGGCCATACCATGCTGAATACACCGGTTCTCGTCCAATCACAAAAATTAAGCAGCATCGGGCGAGGTTAGTACTTGGATGAGTAGTCACAGTCAACGAATATTTTGTAGACCTTGACAGAACCTATTTTTCCAACGGAATAAAAAATCTGAACCAAGTGTAAAGCCATCAATGGAGACTATGTTGAGAAATAAGGTGAGATATTCACAAAAAAAAATTGGTTTGATACAGATGTATCAAGCATTGCTTTCACTTATTATTTACGCAATTATTTAATCTTGTCAGTCTTAGCTAACATTCATGTCTATCTTTATCTTGCATTCCATCTAAGTCTAACATATTCTCTTCTCTTTGATTTACCTCTCTGAGAACTGCATTCAAAACGTCGCTGCACTCTCTGCCTAAGGTTAAGAATCCAGGTCCCCAGGAAATGCACATCAATGGACATACAAGATCTCTAGCCATTTCCTGCATCACAGATCCATTTCCTACATAACAAAGCACTATTTTAAATCTATAAAAATTCATGGGTTAAACAAAATCTTGTTTTACATTCAAGTGACTTTCTCTGACCGCTATTGTTTATTTTTGTATAGCTTCTAAAAATTATTCTATGAAAGAATGCCTTTTTATCTACTTAATTTAATTAAGATGAACTTTGCAGGCTGTATCTTACTGCAGTTTCCTTTTGAACTCAGCAAATATTTCATGAGACATGGTTTGCACTGTATATTTAGCACAATTTTCATTTGAAAGTAATGAGTCGGTAATCCAAACACAAACATCACTTAAATTATCCTTGCAGTTGGATAACTGCTGACGATGGAGACAAACCGTTCTCCGAAACATGTCCAAGTAAGGATAATTTAAGTGATGTTTGTGTTTGAATTACTGACTCATTACTTTCAAATGTTAAATGCATCACTGTTTCTAACCTTTTGCTTCAAATAATATAATTTTCATTGTTGTGAAAACATATTTCACAACAAGAATGTTTTCATCTGAGAACTTAGAATGCAATCAAATATGAAGTTTAAACACTACTTTAATTTATAGCAATGCTTTAGGTAAAGTTTTTGCTTACCATTAGAATCCATATTTTCATGTCCATTCAAATGACATAGTATTGTCACCAACTGAGATCTGACACTATCCAAAACAGTTAGCTCATTGTGATTGCTGCAACACAAAGAAATTATGTTTAATTGGAGGAATTCAGTAACAGTGATGTTACATTCTTTCAGCTTCCTTTCTCCTTGTAGTCAGACACATAACACATTTAACTGACAATTTAGTACATTAATGTACACTTACTGATGCACATAGGAAGTGAACAGAACTAGTTCTGCCTTGTGAAATAACCAAACAACTTGCAATGGTAATGCACTCTGTAAAGATAGAAAACATATTTAAAAAATAATTCTGCATAACATGAAATATAAATCAAAGAAAAATAACAGTCATAAATATTAAAAGCAGAAGCATTATTAACAGTGAAGTATTCTTCATTTTTGAGTTTGATTTATGAGTCGCTATGTTTACACTCAAACTTCACTTACTTGTTGTTGTATAATTGAAACGTTTTCAAGATCATTCGATCTCATCCTCAGCTGTTTGGTGACTAAATGAACTTTCCTCTTCTTCGACTACTACGGAGCTCCGATCACTCTGCCATCTGATGTTAGGGGCACTAAGTTTTAATACTTCATTTAATGCCAGGATTTCAAAATTTATAACTTTATCACTGTTTGTGGTTATGAATATTTTTTTTTCTCCCAAATATCCAATTCTATGGGTGTACTTAAACTGTTAAAATCTTCAAGTACACCCATAGAGTTGGATATTTGGGAAAAAATATTCATAACCAAAAACCGTGATAAAGTTATAAATTTTGAAATCCCAGCATTAAATGAAGTATTAAAACTTAGTGGCCCTAACACCAGATGGCAGAGTGATCGGAGCTCCGTAGTAGTGGAAGAAGAGGAATGTTTATAGTAGTAGAAGAAGAGGAATGTTCATTTAGTCACCAAACAGATGAGGATGAGATCGAATGATCTTGAAAACGTTTCAATTATACAAGTAAGTGAAGTTTGAGTGTAAACATAGCGACTCATAAATCAAAGTCAAAAAAAAAAAAAAAAAAAAAAAAAAAACAGTTTTTGGAGAAATTTTCTTCTGTATGACGCAAGAATAAGTCCCAAGGTGCAGGTATATGCATGCGCAGACAGACAAGCTGCAGGTCCTCGTATTGTAACCAACATGAGAAAGATGTGAACACTTGTAGCCAACCTCTGCAAAAATGCCCCAGACGTCTGTGTAACACTGGTGCAAAAAGACATGTGGATGCATTTAGTGCAGGCCAGTTTTGGAAAATATTATGTTTCCTCTTTACAAAAGTAGGCTTGCTGTCCAGCAAAAGTACCTATTGTACTGCTAGAAGTGAAGGCTGTGCATTCTTCAAATATTTAAGATTCGTTGAGTACGTTGTTGAAAATCAGAAAATGACTTGACAAATAAGTAAAATTGACTTGTCCTGTTATTTTAATGAGGAGGCCTGCCTTCAATTACTATATAATGAGCGTTTGCAGAGGATACGGATGTTGTGTTCCGAATGTAATGCTGCCCCGCACCCCATCAAGATACAGGACTGCAAGTACTCCGAGTTTTGCTGCATGTACGTAAATGGTGATACAAGGCACTACTGTTGCTACCGTTGATACTAATAGATACTTTGTATTTTTGTAGTTAGTTTGCTAGATAGTGCAATTTAGGGACAAATAAGACTATTGGTAGCATTGCGTTCAGTGAAGAAACAAGGGTAGTTTGGCTGCATTGAATTATTCATTATAACTAAATATGCAATAAGTAAATAAATGAGCAATTAAGTTATGACTTCAGTAACGTTAAAATAATCCAGCACGAAATTGCACTAAAAGGTAAAGAAATCATATTAAACATAGTTGTATGAAAATGCAAAGGACTTAGGAAAAAACTTGCCGGTATCATATTTTAGAAAGAAGAGCCCAGTTTTTTATGCCGAGGATCACATGGTTTGTAAACTGAACAAGGTTATAACAATAATGCTCATGATACATAGAATAATTGGTGGCACACAGGTTTACTATTCAATAAATAAACAACAGACAAAAATATTATCGCAAATCCGATCGTGATAACGTGGCTTGTGCACACAAAGGAACTGATAGGCAGCACGGATATAAAGTGTATGCCGGAGTAGATAAACATAGTGTGAGATAAAGGACTTGTCGGCACAGATAAGATTTCCCGTATGGAACATTCTAGTGATATCTTGATTGTTGTATAGAACATTCGACTTCTTGTTTGTTCCGGAAATATCTAGAATTTATCAACGAGGTATTTAAGAAGGCGACGACTCGCCAGGAGTCAGTTGTAATGAGAGCTGATGTAAACAGATGTAATCAGAACACTGTGTTTTATTGTCATTGACCTTGGTAAATTGTGATGTGTATGTGATGTAATGCGACTACTGCAAGAATAGAACAGATATTTCAGTATTTCTACAGAAATAAAGAACATCTTCAATTTCTGCAAGTTGAACTTTTAATTCTACGAATCCACAAAGTCACAATGTGAAATGTTAAAGCTTAGAACCAAGAAGGATGGCTCAGATAGTTTCGTCTGTGGCCCGTATTTGGGAGGCACAGGTTTGATTCCTGTGGCTGAACTACCTGACCCATGGGTCAGGTAGTTCAGCCACTACTGTGGTTTTCCTGGGGTTACCAGGTGAATGCTGGGTAGGTTAATTACATTACCTGAATTTGTTGTCCCTCCATTTCATCTCCATTATCATTTCACATCATCTTTAATCTGATGGTCTCTTTCAGGGTAGAAGAGTTTATGAGTGTCTCGGCGCTGTCAAGACTCCTTGGGTCAGCCGCCCTCTGTCTCCTCTCACCTTATCCTTCCTCCCAAAAATGCCCCACTAGGTGCTTAAGTACAGTATACAATAGGCAATATACGTCATAGGTTTCAGTGCTGAATCCCCTCCATAGTAATCGTAATTCTAGAACTTAGAGCTACCTAACATTCATCTTTCAGAATAAGGAAAAACACCGGAATAAAATTTTAGTTAATTGATGGAAATTAATCATTTCTTCACACTATCCGTATATAGGCTAAGGTTTTTGACTGATAGAGTTAACATGAAAAATTCAATGCCATAGCCGAGATATGAACCACGGATCTCCTGCTTTCCTTCCAGTCACTCTAACGCATTGAGCTACCATGGCCAATGTGCTGTCCTGACATTAAATTCTCCATTTGACTCATGTATTTCCCCGGTAAACCACTAAGGGCTCTTGCATCCGAGATACACCATTTGTAGCAACTTACTATATACGGCTAGTGTGAAGAAATGATTAATTTCCATCAATTAACTAAAATAATAAGAGTTAAATGATGAAGCCTGGGACTCAAGTACTTACGATAGTAGGTCGCCACAAATGGTGTATCTCGGATGCGAGAGACTCTAGTGGTTTACCGCAGAAATATATGAGTCAAATGGAGAATTTAATGTCAAGACGGCAAGTTGGCCATGGTAGCTCAATGGGCTAGAGTGACTGGACGGAAACCAGGAGATCCGTGGTTCTAATTCCGGCCATGGCATTGAATTTTTCATGTTGACTCTATCAACCCAGAACAAAACTTTATCTAGATAACTCATCCTGACCTAGATTACGACTTTAGACCTCTTAAACATGAAACAGACATACTCTACATATGCTACGAATGCAGGCACAGAATTGACACTTCTCACCAATATTGATTATAATTTATTTATATTATGCATCTATTTCATTTCAAGAATACTTACCATTCTGAAATACCTATAAGAAAAAAGTTCTGTATGAAAGGCCTTTTTATCTATAAGGCACTTAATTGTCTGCAATATCATCTCCATATCTGCTTGTGACTCCACAGCCAGAAACATCTTTGAGTCATGAGAATATAAAATATTCTCAATTGCATCTGCGCAAAAGTTGGCTGCCAGCAGAGATACATCACTCTGTAATAATGGTGATTCATCTTCTGTAAGCTCAATTAGAGCTGCTAATACCTATAAAAAACAAAAGAAGAGAGATGTAGCATATGTCTGTTGTTTTTAATGTTAACACTGTATATTATTGTGCTTTATGGTCATCTTGTGCCCAGTGATCCTTATAGGAACAGACTGGATGTTTAAGCACTTATAACACAATAAGCTGGCAGAAAAGGCAATATAACAGCATCCAAAATTTTAAAAATTCATAATTATAACTAAGGGGCGCATTCCTATGACATATCATTTATTGGGTCTTAAAAGTCATATTTCTCATTTTTTCAGTTCTTTTCATAATAAAGTCATATTTTGGATTTTAGTTAATTGATGGAAATTAATCATTTCTTCACACTAGCCGTATATAGGCTAAGGTTTTAGATAGATAGAGTCAACATGAAAAATTCAATGCCATGGCTGGGATTTGAACCGCTGATCTCCTGGTTTCCGTCCAGTCGCTCTAAACCATTGAGCTACCATGGCCAACTCCAAGTTGACTCACGGGTTAGAGCAACTGGATGGAAACCAGGAGGTCCATGGTTCAAATCCCAGCCATGGCATTGAATTTTTCATGTTGATTCTATCATATTTTGGAGTTTACTATAGTGTACTTAGCAGCCGATTAGAAATAATTTAAACCAACATCATATCTGTATTAAAGTCACCAGCAGCAGTGCCCACTTGTATTTCAAAGGTTCCTTTAGCGGTTAGCATACTGTCACGAACGCATTGTTGAGGTGAGGCGGTGCAGCCAACAAGTTCAAAGAGACAGGCAGTGTACTGCAGAGAAAAGTTTGCTGAAATGGTGGGGGGAAGGAGACAGATTCCTGGAGAGTTCATCTTTCTTCTAGCACTGTTTTGATTGTTTGAGAACATTCTGGATGGTGAGTAAGCTCTACATAAGGAGCCACCACCCGCCACTGGGAGACAGTTGTTAATTGAATTCGTGTGCGTGAACAGTTGTGTGAACTTTGTGGTCGATGACCTTGCCAGTTGTATTGTGTATGTGACGTAATTCTGCTACTGCAGGTGTTGACCGAAGTGTGTTTCTACGGAATTAAGAGCAATTTTTGGTTTTGTAACCTGGACTTTTAATTTCACGAACCCACAAAGTCAGAATATGTTTGTGCAGGACAAAGCAGTCACCTTGAATGTTTGAATCTCACTCTTCCCCGAGTGTTTGGCAACAGGTTTAATGCTTTGTTCCATCCATGTTGCCAGCTTTCTGAAAGTTTCTTCTACATTTTATTGAGGCCTCAGTCAGTATGATGTCACCATGTGTAAAAGTATGTATTTTGAAGGTGTAAAATTAACAAACTTGTTCAAGAGTTTGGGGAGAAAGTTTTTAGTACTGATGATATTTTCTATCGTAAATATTATGAAGTGAAAGTATTGGCAAAAAGAGATTTACAACAACATATTGAAACTACTAAGTATCAGAAGTGTTTAACAACAGCTTCCTCCATCGAAAGTAGGCAGCGGCTGTTGTTTGAGGCAGCTTCTTCTTCAACTGCAGCTTCTGCGGATACACGTTTAGAATTTTCTATAGATCTTTGCAAAATTTGTAATGCTTCCCCTTCTTACCTAGAGTAGCTACCAGCACACATATACATATTAAAGGGAACGGAAGTAGGAGAATGGCTTCACATATTGGGAGTACTGTTCCTTAGGTCTGTATTAGACAGTGCTGACAACCAATGAAAATTGTGACTGCTAGATGTGATGGTTATTGGAGGTAGGCTTATTTTCATGTCAAAATTCTTTAAAGTAAGAGCAGATTTGTGCTTTATTGTTAATATGTGATGATTGATCTTTTTCCATGGTTTCCAGCCACAGAATGTACCCAGGATTGTTCTCAGCAATGGGGGTGCAGGTATAGGATCGGTGCCCACTCAGCATTGTGAGGAAAGTAACGATCTGCAATAAACAGCAATCCAGGGCCAAAAAACCAACATTTCTAACTTGGGCATGCTGGCTACACTATCTCCCTGTATTCGTTCAAATATCGTCCAGCTTTGCTGCCATAAATGGGCACAAAGCTGGCTGTGAATTTATTATTTTGTTCTTCCCCAATCAATAAAATATTTTTTTTTTTCATGATTGTATTTTCACAAATGTTACATTTGAAACTGTTCCATAAGTTGAAAGTACATGGTCAACCTAATTCGGTAACATAACCATGAAGCTTACTATTCAATTTTGTTTTGTTTGTTTGTAAATTTTTGTTAACTTACGTCCTCCAATGTTAAGTCATATCGGATGATGAATGAAATGATGTTCAAATGAGTACAGGATACATAGAGCTTAGAGTTACCAGACATTCATCTTTCAGGATAAGGGAAAACCTCCAATGTTAAGTCACATCGGATGATGAATGAAATGATGTTCAAATGAGTACAGAGTACATAGAGCTTAGAGTTACCAGACATTCATCTTTCAGGATAAGAAAAAGCCTCCAACGTTAAGTTGTATCAGATGATGAATGAAAAGATGTTCAAATGAGTACAGGGTCCATAAAGCTTAGAGTTACTAGAAATTCATCTTTCAGGACAAGAGAAAACCTCTAACGTTAAGTCATATCGGAAGTTGAATGAAATGATGTTCAAATGAATACAGGGTACATAGAGCTTAGAGTTGCCAGACATTCATCTTTCAGGATATGAGAAAACCTCCAACGTTAAGTCATATCGGATGATGAATGAAATGATGGTCAAATGAGTACAGGATCCATAGAGCTTACAGTTACCAGACATTCATCTTTCAGGGAAAGGTAAAATCTCCAATGTTAAGTCACATCGGATGATGAATGAAATGATGTTCAAATGAGTACAGAGTACATAGAGCTTAGAGTTACCAGACATTCATCTTTCAGGATAAGAAAAAGCCTCCAACGTTAAGTTGTATCAGATGATGAATGAAAAGATGTTCAAATGAGTACAGGGTCCATAAAGGTTAGAGTTACTAGAAATTCATCTTTCAGGACAAGAGAAAACCTCTAACGTTAAGTCATATCGGACGATGAATGAAATTATGTTCAAATGAGTACAGGGTACATAGAGCTTAGAGTTACCTGACATTCATCTTTCAGGATAAAGGAAAACCCTGAAAAAATCTTATCCTTATAATTCACCTTGAGCGAGATTTGAACTTGAGACTTCTTGAAGGTTAGACAAACACACTACCACCACGCTACAGAACCAGGTGATTGTTCAATGGTTAACTGAATCTAGGCATAATTATTAAGTTTACTTTCATGAGACGGTAACTGAACATCACTATTCTTCAAAATATTTTCCTTACAATATTACCAATACTGGGGAGCTAACTTTCAACGAGAAGTGTTGAACCCTTAAAAGATGCCACATTCCAACATAAAGAATCTCTAAGTGTTGTCCATCACATAGAGTTCCCAAAATCTAATAGAAAAACTAAAAACAAATGGAAGAGGTTTAAGCGATTTAAAAAAGACAAAAATAAAAATATATTTTATTCCTTCCAATACTTCAAAACATGATTCTATGTTACAAGCTAACCTCACACAGTTATAAGAAAGGAGTATTTGCTGTGCACCTTTGATCAAAGTGGAAATTCAGGTCATACTGAATAGTGGACACAATATTAAAATGTTGAAGCTTATCACTGAGAATTTAACGATAAGTTAATAATGTGTGTAGCCTTCATAAAAGGCTGCAACAGTTATCCACTTTCACCAAAATTACCAACAAAATTATGCAATGTAAATGCAGCAAATAACACAAAGAAAACTCAGATTGGTAGTTTTATATAGTTAGCTGGTTAGAAAACACATTTACTTCTGAGAGATGTCTTTCCTGTTTAATTCTTAAAAGCTGTTGAAAGGCTTCATTCCTCCTTTTCAGTGATGTATCAGTTATGCCACATTTAGGGATCACGTTCTTCAAGAACTGTATATCCTCTTCATTAGGGTAGCTCGACATGTACTGAAAACATACAAGATGTTCATGTATTAAATGAATATCACATGTTTATGAAAGACACAATGATGTCTATGCCATGTTCAAATGTGGAGAATATCAGTGACTACACTGAATGAAAGCTACTACACTGTAAAACTATATGTACAATTCATACTATATACCTACTGATACATTTAAACAAAAATATACAATGGCAGCCAAGTGATAATAGTATTAAAAAGTGAAGTAAAACAGAATACTGGTAACTAAGTGTTTCAAATGTGTACATTGTCATAGATCTAAAAACATAAAGTGGATAACAACTTGCTATTATCTGCATATTTGCTACCTTTTATTAACTGTACTGAATGCCTTTAGAACATGTCATTTTGGGAAGAACAAAAATCAAACAAATATAATTGAGGTATAACTTATAATCACTAAATAAATTAAAACCATAAAAATACTGGAGATGGGGGTATATCCCCACTTCTTTTAATCATAATAACAAAAGTAAAACATTTGCACAGTGCTTTGTTCATTTTCTCTATTAAGTATGCAATTACTGTCACGAAAAGCAATCTTGTTATATTGAGGTTAAGTTGGATTAGGTTAGGTGGGTCAATCTGACGCTGAATAAAACAAAGTAAAATAACCAATAAAATCACAGTATAATTTGGCTTATTATATGTATATGGCATAGTCATAAACAGCGATTTTGTGTACCTGCTTTTTTTTTAGAACTTAATGTGGTAACTCTTCATGTAATGACTACATGACTTACCATACATTTTTCAAGCAGGTCTACATTATGAATATCAGAAATGAAATGTGCGTTCATTATGTCAGCAATATTTACAGTTTTTAGAGATATTGTTTTCGTATTGTAATTAGTTTCAGTTCATTTTCACTTTTCCGCCATAAACAGGTGCGCCAACAACTTCTCGCGATGCTCAAGATTTCCCATTCTATTGTTCTACAGCCAACTATATACAACCGATTATCCCCAACAATCCTGCCTTATGCTTCCATTTTAAAAATATTTGTGTGTTAAGTCTATTGGTAATATTAGAATTTAGAACAAATAACGCAGGAATCCAGTAATGCTACTCCCTTTTTGGTGTATGTTTCTTTTGGTTAATTTGGATCTCATTTATAATAGCTACTCAATGGGCTCCAGGCCTTTCTTTTGTGTGCGTTTCGGAACGGTATGCGAGTTTTAAACATTTATGCGTTGAAAAATAGATTTATCGTGTGTGTAGTAAAATATACTAAAGAGCCTACGCTGGAAAGCGCAGCCGAGTTGTGATGGCATTAGCCCTAAACCCAAGAGTGTTCATTTGCTGCGGAATGACGAAAAGGTGTGACCGAAACATCAGTGTTAAGTAAATCTCGGTGATTTACTATTAATCCTCAGTAACGTATGAATAATATACACCGACATACTGATATCGTTAGATAACTAGTGACATGCGATGTAAGGCGACTGAAAGCACAAGTTCCGGGACGCATACAATTGTTTTGCCTACAGAGATAGCGAAAATGCAATTTCCGATAATTTTTGGAATGCTCACTCCCTTTGTCTGTTTATCTGATTGCTGTTTAAACTGCTAGGCGGCGTCAGTCAGCCTGGATCTAATGTAAGTTAACACAAATTGATTTGGTTACTATGACAGCATGTATTGCACCAGTGCGCACAGCAAACGGAGTATACCGCGGACAGAGGAATTTAGATAAAGTAGTAGAATGTCAGTTGCTTCAAATTCGATACAAAACTTCCGATTAAGTCCCATCATAAAACTGAATAACAAATACTAAAATGTGAATTGTAATAGTGGCAAGAATAGCCTCTGACCGACCCACACGTCCTGTATTTTCTAATAATTACCATTAACATTCTAATTCGTTCACTTTTAAAACTCACTCTTGGGAAGTTTACTTCAAATTCGAAATTAAGAATCCAGTGCTATAGTGCACAGACATGCAACATCTAAACATTACATCCCATCCGCCACTATAAAGGAAGAGCTTAAAAATGCTTTGGAATGCAAACGGACATCAACTTCAATTTTTGCAGTTTTAGATTTGCAATTGCTTAAAACAGATTAATATTTCCAAGAAACGCAAAGTAGAGGAGAAAAAAAAATTATGGCCCGTGGGGGGATCGAACCCACGACCTTCGCGTTATTAGCACGACGCTCTAACCAACTGAGCTAACGGGCCACCATTAAGTACAGTGCTCAAAGTATTGGTCTTGAGTTACTTTAAGGATTTCGTTTGCCTCTTTTTTTTTTTAAATATTATTTATATTTTCAGTACCCGAAGAACAAAAGTAAACATATAATCGTGTTCTTTATAATCGTAAGCGTCGAAGTCTTGCTCAAAGTATATCGTTTGATTTATATAGAAATGAAACATTACTCACACCTCTTAGAAATTCACAACCTGTACTTTTCAGAACCGGAATTTCTCTAATTGTGTCTTTTTCTATATTTAATTTCTAATTTGTGCAAATCTCGATCAGCTTGGCAATGAAATATTAACCCCAATTAAGTAAACAGGATCCAGATGTTACTTTGTCCAGCTTCATTGTTTCATATTCACTTTTCGCCTAAAACTAATTTTCAGAGAATTTCTGTTCTGCTGTGATTGATACTTGTTCAAATTCTTACCCATGATCGAAGTGATTCAGAAATTTTTAAAGTTACGTTTAACAACTCAAGTCTGCAGGGATATGATTGCAATTGGTGAAACGATATTTTGTCTTAAAAGCATAGGGGAAGCTTGAAAAACGTCTTATCTAGACTAATAACCACCCTGCCTAGTCTCGAACTTCGTTTTGAAGGTTGGAAAGCACTGATCTCATACCGCGGAGGTTAGTTTCAGGTACAGATTAATCAGGTTATTTATGATGTTATTGCTACAACTAAAATTGACAGAGAACAGGTATGCCTGTTGTATGCCACAGCATCTGTGGCCTGTTCAGGAGGTCGTGAGTTCGATTCCGTGGAGCACAGCCTGGAGCACACACGGCGGACCTTGTATTACTAGTCTGTTTCAGGAATAAAGTGCAGTAAATTATATACATGGTCGTATTTTTTATCAATGAATTAGTAAAATGGTTACTCTGGTTCTACTGTTTAAAAACAAACCATTGCTGTAACAAGTTAATACTAAAACAAAAATGAGAACATACCTTCCTAACCTCAAACATGAGATAACAGAAATTTTCAAGTTTACAAACACAGAGACAAATTTTTAATCGACAGGAAGTTTTATTTTAATTATGAATGATGGGATAAACACTATTTTACTTTTAAAAGGTCCACTTATTGAAAATTCAAAACTAAAACGACGGACGATTGAAACTGAATATTTGCTTCCCATTTATTCGCCGAAAGTAGTATGCCGCTATAGATAAATGATATAGGTAGTACCTTTAAAATATATCTTGAGAATATGGAAGTGAATTTGCATCCATTTTAACTATTCCATAACATAATATGACACACATCAAACGATATGTCCATTAATTGTGCTTATAAAATATAATTAATGACTAAAATAGACTTACAGCACCACTGTCCAGTCCGATATTTCGTTTTCGCTTACAGTCGAACAATTGAAGGTGTAAATAGTCGAAATTGAAGCGTATAATGGGAGATACTAAGAACGACAAAAAAAGGAGGGGGAAAACAATTACATGCCTATGCAATAAAATGAGAACTATTTAAATACCACTAGTGGGCTAGACAGCTGTGATTGATACAAATTAGAAGCGTTTCTTTAGTGAAATAATCACAAGCGGTATTCACAAGTATTCTAGATCCCCTGCCCGCCTTGGTAGCGTGGTGGTAGCGTGTCTGCCTCCCGTTCAAGAGGTCCCGAGTTCGAATCTCGGTCAGGGTGAGTTACCTGGATAAGGTTTTTCCGGATGTCGCGTAACTCTAAGCTCTATGGACCCTGGGCTCATTTGAGCATTATTTCACCCATTTCATTCATCGTCCGATATGACTTAACGTTTGAGGACGTAATTACAACAACAACAAAATCTAGATTCCCAAGAAATTCACATAGTGATTTAGGATAGCTCTCGCCTTGAATCATACTTATTATAGCTGCTTAACGAATAAAATAAGAATATAAATATGATTCCCACACATGTAAATAATAATAATAATAATAATAATAATAATAATAATAATAATAATAATAATAATAATAATAATAATAATAATAATGTTGTTGTGGCTATTGCGAATAACTTAAGCCATCTTGCAACAAATGAACATCAATTGATGTGAGACTGAAATTAAACAAATGCACGACGCGGCGGTGATATTTCACTGCTGTATCCGGCTGTGACTGATAGAACTTCAAATTTTTGTAGCTTATTGCTCCATTTTCTGATAACTTAACATAAGTTAAATAGTTACTGTATAATATGATTGTTGCTACCTACGAGCTCTCTCAAAATGAATGAGATTCCTATGAGTTATATTGCTAGCTTCATGTTCCATAGAGAAACAAATGACAAGAGCACGTTACAAATACTTGGAAGAAATTGATAGCGGAACGAATAGATATTCATAAATCTTGTTCCTCCCAACAAAACAAGAGAGAGATTAAAAACGTTAAATGCATTTTGTATTCGTTAAAGGCTTTACTAGGGGGCTTATGTAGTAGGAAGTGAGGTAACAGACGTAACAGACTGAAGGTTCGAGAGCCGGCGCCTCATCGATTGGTTCTGTAGGACTTCACACGTGGGCAGAGCTGAGTTTCATGACTCTTGAAATGTGTGGGCGAATTCAGTTTAACAGCTGTTCAGTTAATGTTGCGTTAACCCTAACTTTCGAAAATGTGTCGACATTTAAAGTTGGAATTATTATACTTTTCTGCTCCTTCAAAACTATACATGTATAAATTCAAAATTACAGTAGCAATCTCAACATTGGTTTAAGTATTAAACAATACCAGTTGTGCCCAAACGCCATCGTACATTGACAAGTAATTGCCACGGAGTAATTTTCTTACCTCCGTTCAGTCTTCAAATTCACCCGTCATCCTGCAACCTCATCGCATCTAACAAGCAGGTAAACTCATTCTTCCTCCGACTCCAGGACTCATATAAACAAGGTTCTTGTTGACTCAAAGGGCAACATAGAAGTTAAATCTGGCAGCCGCGGTGGCCAAGAAGTTGGATTACCTCGACCTATCCACATTTCTATGAATGTTTGGTGGAGATGTCCGCCGACGAATCACAACTGATGTGAAAGTCGACTCTGTAGAACTGATTGTAAACAGAAGAGACACGACATCAGGGGACCGCAGAAGTCACCCGATCCCAGTTTGTTTATGGACGACTTTATATCGATATTCAAACTTATTTCGCATCCAGATGTGGATTTCTATAAAATCTTATTTAATCATAGCTGTTAGTAACAGGAATTATGAGTAATATTAGAAACACACACACACACACACACACACACACACACACACACACACACACACACACACACAGAGAGAGAGAGAGAGAGAGAGAGAGTATTTGATATAAATTATGTGCTTTAACAAGATATGGCTTACAAAAGTAATCCAGAATGAAGACGTAATGCATTACACTCGAGGTTTCTCTATGAACAGCGGTGGGCGTCAGCGAGTGGCATGGGGGCGTTGGAAACTCCTACACTATCGTCTCTGCGTCACCAATTTACTAAGTGAGAAACTTCTATCCTATACGAAAATCCTTTTACAAATATTAGAGAGCGACAAAAAGGTGTTATTACTTTCTTTATGACGTATGATCAGGTGCACATCGTCCCTGTGCCCCCTCCCCAGGATTCCTATGTTTCTCCATGCCAAAATTTTGCTGTGGGAGCCCCTTGCAGTCTTATACATTCTCGGTATACTCGGGGACCGTTTTGCAGGGGACGAAGATTTACAGAGGAGTTTTACCTTGCCATGCAGCCGATACTTACAACAGCATGAAAGTGAGGTGAAATGGAGGTACATGAAATAGGGCTGTTGTAAGTAATTATCCTTTCAAGTATTCGCCTCCAAATGATCTCTCTAATGTGGGCCATAGTCATAAACGTCAAAGCCACCTCGCTCTGACAACACTGGCCAAAAAAAAAAATGAATGTTTCGAGCACTTCATGAGGCAATTTCTACTAATTTTGTGTTGAGAAAAACAAATATGACAATAAAAAAATGTTGTTAGCTCTAGTTTCTGTGATATACACAAGATGGAAGTATTGCATATTAACGGATTGAGAGAAAAGGATACATTTTAATTATATACATGCTAACAACAATGAAAGTGCATTTGCTTTTTTAAACTGGTAATTACATGCTAAGAGTTCTAAATTGCTGGAAAAATAGTTGGCAGATAGTCGTGTCTGAAGAGAATCATGTGGTGGCGTATTGACTTCGTCATGTTTTAGCTTGCCTCTTGTGATGGAGTTCCGCAGACCAACAGTAATCCGCAAGCATTACTTCATTCCAACGGTCCTGATATCTTTGTTCCATAACAGAAATGTCCTGATGGAATCTCTCCCCATGTTCATCACTAACAGCTCCACAACTAGGAGGGAGAAAGTCTAGGTGGGAGTGGTAAGGGACATGTTGCAGGAGCACTGTCACCAAATGCTTGTAGTTGTCATCTCTTTTGTTGCCTAAAAATCCATGAACAACACCCTTGAAGACTTCCCAAGCTTCCTTTTCTTTCCCCTCCAAAATTTGGTCAAATTCAGGATCCTTTACAAGTTCTCTTATTTGTGGTCCGACAAAAATGCCTTCCTTAACTTTTGCATCACTTAATTTCCAAAAATTCTCTCTTATTGTGTTTTGTTATTTGACAGGTGTGCCAACTCCCAAAAAATTCCCACAAATTTAAAATCTTCACTCTAAAAAGTGAAATGTCACTTTATCTTCAAAACAAGAGCTAATCTATCATTTTATGGTGGTTTTTTAATTCAGCAGATGGAAATACATGTAAATTCACTGTTTTTAAGCCCGAAACATTTTCATTGTTGCCCAGTGTTATTATATACTCTAAACAGAGTAAGCATTGTACTCTACGCAAAACTTCAGTGTCGAGGTTTCACTGGAAATGTTGAACTCCCTTGAACCAAAACATAATTTTGTGGTAAACAACCCTTGTATGTGTTTGAATAGCACAACTCCAAAACAATATTCGGTTATATACCAAACTTGGTTCTTAAAACCAAGCGTCGCGGCTTCGGAATCTCATTCGCCAACTCCCAGCTTCAATCTCCGATTCAATAGGGTTTCCCTTGGCCACCAGGCGAATGCTGGGTTAGTTACTGTCTCTTCAGCGTCTTCTCGTTCCACTATTTCCTTCCACCATCATTTAACCCTTTCTTTCTAGGGCAGGAAGTGAAGTGGTAGGGTCGTGTGTGTGGCGCTGCTACGTGGTGAAATTTGTGGTCTGTAACTGCTACTCTTAGCATAGGGGCGAAGCTGTGGGCGCTTGTCTCCACCTGTATCGAAACTCATGAGGCCAGTGACGCCAGATAGACCCCTGGAGACACGTCAGAGGCCCTACTAGCTCTGTCCTTTGAGCCGAGATCCGGAACATCTACGCACTGCCATCTCCTAAAACCTACCGCGGTTTAACATACAATAGCCCGACTATAGGCTTTCCTATGATGTGCATAAATTGATAGATGCAGTATTATTTAAACATACATATTATGTTCTACAATGATAAAATACAGGTGTGATAAAGTAACCGAAAGTTTTTAATTTCACAAACTTAATTATTCGATTTTAAAAACTTTTTAACTTGTTGGTAGTTTAGAATATTTAGTGTATTGTTGACAGTCAAAAAGCTTTACGAAGTTTTACTTTTCTGCATTAAATTTTGCTTGAAAATGGAATAAGGACCAGTACCGCATTTAAAATATTAACTATGACTTTTGGTGAATCTACTATAAGTAAGACAAGAGTTTACGAGTGGTAGAAAGTTTCAAACAGGGCCGAGACATTAATTACTGACGATAATGTGGAAGAAGTAAAGGAAGTAATTCTGGAAAATCGCCGAATCACCACCAGAATGGTTTGACAACGCAATTCGTGTAAACTGCATCACGATAATGCTCCCCTCAATGTTTGTTCGTGATTTTTTGTCAAAAAAACAAAACAGTTACACTGTCTCATGGCCCACTGCGACTTCTTTCTATTTCTGAGATTGAAGAGAGTCATGAAACGACGTCGTTTTGTCAGTATTTAAACAAAACAGAATCGCTGTATACCATAACGAAAAATAACTTCCTTAAGTACTTCCAAAGTGCCGGCTGAGGTATATTATTTCTGAGGGGAATTATTTTGAAGTTGATGTTGGTGAATAAATAAAGATAATTTAATAAAACAGAAATCACAATACTTTTTACCACACCTTGTATATCAAATTCAGAGGCACTTGTGGCTTTTGAGCAAGTTTTTGCCCATTGTAACACACATATTTATTTTGCGTTATATCTCTGTTGTTTAATGCCGATAGTACTAATGTACAGAAACACTGAAAGCTCTTAACAGCGGATACACCTATTTCTACTGTTATCCTGACTGATATATGGCAGCACAAATGTAAAAACGAAAGATAACGTCTACATTAGCTGTTTAAACACTCAATGTCTACAGATTACGATAGTAACTGAACACCTTTCGTGTTTGTACACTTATAACGAACTACTTTCTCAATAATGATGGTTAATAATAATAATAATAATAATAATAATAATAATAATAATAATAATAATAATAATAATAATAATAATAATAATAATAATAATAATAATAATAATAATAATAATAATAATAATAATAATAATAATAATAATAATAATAATAATAATAATAATAATAATAATAATAATAATAATAATAATAATAATAATAATAATAATAATAATAATAATAATAATAATAATAATAATAATAATAATAATAATAATAATAATAATAATAATAATAATAATAATAATAATAATAATAATAATAATAATAATAATAATAATAATAATAATAATAATAATAATAATAATAATAATAATAATAATAATAATAATAATAATAATAATAATAATAATAATAATAATAATAATAATAATAATAATAATAATAATAATAATAATAATAATAATAATAATAATAATAATAATAATAATAATAATAATAATAATAATAATAATAATAATAATAATAATAATAATAATAATAATAATAATAATAATAATAATAATAATAATAATAATAATAATAATAATAATAATGGTTTGGGTAATGTTTACGAGTCCACCGCGCGGTGACGTAGGTGGCGCTTAACGCCAAACAAAATGTGGTGAGGATGACACCAACAACTGCTTTAGCCATCCGCGTAATGAGAAAGGAGAAGTATTTGTGATTGGGTGAATTTGTTGCTGATATTTTATATATTCCAATACATAATATTTCCAGTTTATATAAACAGAAATTAAACATAACCACCCACGAATCAGAAACTTACATAAATAGTGAAGCAATCATAAGGGAACTGTGTACTATAGGTGCCCAAATGTCACTTTTTTCGTAAATAAACTATATAAACTTTCCTGAATCAGATCTTACATGTGTTTAGGGGATTATAAGTTAGAAATATAGCACGTGTTCATGTTTGCGAATGCGTAAATACAGCATTGAATGAGCTGCGGAACTGGTCACTCAATCTAAGCAGCTGTCAATTGCCCGCAGCACCGCGAATGTTCGCGAATACATTTTGAAAATGTATCCAGAGTAAATAAAATATTGCTTGGCATGGATTTTCTTGTTTTTCTTGTTTTTCTCCTGAAATTCTTGGTGAAACGGCGCTTGCAACGCTTCATTGCACGTTTCGCTAATTTGAGATAGAGGTTTTTGTTTCAAAATGTTTTTGTTGAATCTTTTGAAGATGCTGAACTTTATTATTTAACCGATTTCTCAGCTTTGAGTTATACTGTTCACAAACGTACAGACGGACATTTCTTTTTCGTAGTCATGTGAACGTTATATATAAGATTTGGTGAGGTGTGCAGGTGTACCACGTGGTTTCATGGCCGTATGGTTGCCGTCACTGCCAGGGGCACTGCTACCTTCAACTGTTTCAACCTCTGTTTTCCCTTTCTTTCTACCTGTAATACCGGTAATGCGTTGGATACAGGTTAGGTTTGCCAAGATCCTGGATTACCCGCAAGGTCGCCAGCTGACGGAGATTAGATAAATCCCTCGAATGCTGGAAGGTGCTCAAACCAAACATTTTACGTGTAACAGTCACACTATACTCTGTTTTTTATAGTCTTGTTCCCCTAACATGTATCCTACCGCATTGCTACGTATTCCTGACGAGGAGGAAAGTTTAAAATGAAGAATCTTTCCATCTATTTGCAGTAACTGTAGATAAATATGGACTTTAAAAATGTATTTAACTTTTCTTTTAGATCTTTAACATTTTATTCATTTCCCCTATAGTTTTATTTTACACTTTGTACATTTTCTGTAATTATTTCATCTAATGAACCTGATATAATATAAAATATTAATTCCGCTATGTTTGTAAGTGTAAAGTTTGAACGTATATCCCAGCGTAGCAACCAAGGTGACCAAATAATAAGTCCATATTTAGTTTATTTATCCAAAGTTACTTGTAAAGTTGTACGATAACTGAAATTACCGCATTAAAGTAACACTTAATTATTAACAATGGATAAATTTCAGGTTAACACTGAATGAATACAATACAGTTACTAGGCCTACATTTCAAGTATAATGTTTATTGTACTTTAAACATTTAGCTATTCAAACCAAACCAACAATTAAAACGACTGGCCAACGTTATTCTCTCATATTAGTCAACACATCCACGCGGCTTTGATCTAAATAGCCCTATATTCCAGAAAATGAAATTATAAATAATTTTATTTTACTGCCGCTTAATTTAAAAAGTAGTAGGCCTTTTTAATCACAAACTAGAACAATATTTATTTATTTTTAATTAAGGTCCTCACACGTTAAGTCATATCGGACAATATATGTAATGTTCAAATGTGTACAGGGTACATAGAGCTTAGAGTTACCAGACACTCATCTTTCAAGATAAGAGAAAATCTCCAACGATAAGTCATATCGGACGATGAATGAAATGATGTTCAAATGAGTACAGGGTACACAGAGCTTAGAGTTACCAGACATTCATCTTTCAGGAAATGAGAAATCCTCCAACGTTAAGTCATATCGGACGATGAATGAAATGATGTTCAAATGAGTACAGGGTACATAGAGCTTAGAGTTACCAGGATAAGAGAAAACCTCCAACGTTAAGTCATGTCGGACGATGAATGAAATGATGTTCAAATGAGTACAGGGTACATAGAGCTTAGAGTTACCATTGATCTTTCAGGATAAGAGAAAATCTCCAACGTTAAGTCATATCGGACGATGAATGAAATTATGTACAAATGAGTACAAGGTACATAGAGCTACCAGACATTCATCTTTCAGGATAAGAGAAAACCTCCAACGTTAAGTCATATCGGACGATGAATGAAATGATGTTCAAATGAGTACAGGGTACATAGAGCTTAGAGTTACCAGACATTCATCTTTCAGGATAAGAGAAAACCTCCAACGTTAAGTCATATCGGACGATGAATGAAATGATGTTCAAATGAGTACACGGTACATAGAGCTTAGAGTTACCCGACATTCATCTTTCAGGATAAGAGAAAACCTCCAACGTTAAGTCATATCGGACGATGAATGAAATGATGTTCAAATGAGAACAAGGTACATAGGGCTTAGAGCTACAAGAGATTCATCTTTAAGGATAAGGGAAAACCTCCAACGTTAAGTCATATCGGACGATGAATGAAATGAAGTTCAAATGAGTACAGGGTACATAGAGCTTAGAGTTACCAGACATTCATCTTTCAGGATAAGAGAAAACCTCCAACGCTAAGTCATATCGGACGATGAATGAAATGATGTTCAAATGAGTACAGGGTACATAGTGCTTAGAGTTACCAGACATTCATCTTTCAGGATAAGAGAAAACCTCCAACGTTAAGTCATATTGGACGATGAATGAAATGACGTTCAAATGAGTACAGGTTACATAGAGCTTAGAGCTACCAGACATTCATCTTTCAGGATAAGAGAAAACCTCCAACGTTAAGTCATATCGGACGATGAATGAAATGATGTTCAAATGAGTACAGGGTACATAGAGCTTAGAGTCACCAGACATTCATCTTTCAGGATAAGAGAAAACCTCCAACGTTAAGTCATATTGGACGATGAATGAAATGATGTTCAAATGCGTACAGGGTACATAGAGCTTAGAGTTACCAGACATTCATCTTTCAGGATAAGAGAAAACCTCCAACGTTAAGTCATATCGGACGATGAATGAAATGATGTTCAAATGAGTACAGGGTACATAGAGCGACCATAAATGGTTTTGCTTCACAGTTTGAGAAATACCAACCTAAGGTAGTTTAATAATTTCTATAACGTGAGTTAAATCGCCAGAAAGTTGCAATGTAAGTAATTGTTCCTGTGTGCGTGCCATCCTTGCCCATTTTTGCCCTGAACTGGGTATTAACTTGACTCCACTGTCCTAACATATCCGTCGCGATTTAATCACGTAAAATAAATACAGAAAAAAGTTACTGACACCACATGTAGAACGACTGAGGCGCTGGTCTCGGAATTTCCTGGAATCTCGGGAAAATTTCATGGTAAAGGTCACAAGGAGAGACACAAACATCGCGGAGAAAAATACTCCAGAACTGTAATAGCATCCCTGGGCGGAATTCTTTGACGTCATCACAATATTATTTAGAAGCCTGTAATTTTCCAGCGTGACTTAGGTTATGCAAGTTGCTCACCTTGCTGCTTCCGAATGTGAATGAACCTTCTCGATAATAATTGGGGAACTCCACGTTTTAGCTTTTTGGAAACATTTTACAAATTGTAGAATTTCCCATCGGGGCGAGAAGATTCTATGATAACGATTCATACCTGAAACCAGAGCATAGGATAAATAAATAAAAAATAATAATTAAATACCTAAATAAATACATAAATAAGTAAATAAATAAATAAAAAATAAATAAATAACAATCTGTATAATAGCCCTGGCACCTAATTTTGTAAACCAGGGCTAATATACCGAACTTTTAACATTTATTCATGCTACATTCATAAGTAAAACATAATTTAGTAACACATTTACAAAAATGAAAATATATGAAATAAAATAAACAAATTTTCTCATCAATTCAGTCTAAATAAAAACATAAAACAACATTCCATTCATACGAACATCCTCATACAAAACTAAAACCTCAAACTATTAACAATTACCTATATAACATTAAACCATATATTATTTATGATCATTAAAGTAATTTTAAAACTATTATTAATGTTATTAAATTTATTCTTATGCCTGAAAACTGAAGGAACCAAAAGATAACAATTTCGCATAACATGAACGGGGTCCCTAACGATTCCAGACAGAGAGCCTCCGGAGCCGCTTTCATTTTACCCAGAAGCGTTCAACCCCAATAGTTCCCCCGGGCATGAGTCCCACCGCATAGTAGATATATTGCGCATCACTGTGGTGCCTCCACATTCACTCAAGTTTTTCTACCCAGTATCGTTTACTTTTAGTACACGCTGCACAAATACTTCTTACGAAAGCTTATATTTTCTCTCTATTTCACGTCAATCGAGATGAATCTTTGTAGAAATAGTTTCGTTACACATTTAGGGATGGAGAAATCGAGCCCAATGATCAAAAACGTGTCGCTTCACTTCCCATCCTATGACATTGCGAGAAACAACTGAATAGCCACAGAATGTTAAAATGAGTAAACAATTGAATGCAATCATAAAGAATACCTTGAAAATGACGGGCTCTAAAATGAGTCCACTTGAAGTATTATGTTTTATGTACAGCAGGCTTTTGTCTGTCTCTTTAAGGACAAAGAGGACTTCACGGGTAAGTTCAACAACATTTTTTAGAAAATACTGTCAAATAAATATATTAAATTTATGTTATTTTAATCAATTTTCGTTAGAGACAATAGTTCAATATAGGTGGCAGCCTGGGTTGGGGGAATTCTTTAAAAACTCTTTGTATCACATTTGTTTGAGTTGTGTGTGTGTGTGTTTTTTTTTTAACTCTCAATGTCGAAATTTAGAATGGGAATACAATCCTTGCTCTGCATATTAAGTACAGGACTGGAATTTGCTGTTTACTAAATTAATATATTCATTTATTTGCTCTTACACTTGCTTTATGAAAGAAATATTCCATTTAAGTATAAAAAGTAAAAAAAAACGGAAAATTACTAGTACAGGCGTGGAATTTACCGACAATGTTCTCTTTCTGTATTTGCTTCACCTCTTAAAAGGAGTATTCCACTCAAAACAAAAAAGTGCAGTAAACGTTCTATGGAGATGTACCAATGAACGTTTAGATGTTGCATTACATGACCTTCCCTACTCACTTTTGTACAAACTAATCTTACATTATGTTAACTGAGATAGACAGGTCGATCTGGGGGTTTTACTGGTCTACTGATCCCAATATCGCAGGTTCAAACCCAACCCAGAGGATTGGTTTTTAAGTATGTTTAAAAGCGATAGTCCCATGTCAACAGATCTAAAAGGACTCTTGTGGGACGAAATTCCGACACACCGGTACTGCTGTGATCATGGTAATGACGTCGTTAAAGCAAAATATTTATTTCAGAATTCATTTTTCTTTCACACTAGTCGTGTGTAGGGCAAAGTTTGGAGTGGTAGAGCCAGACTGGAAAATTGAATACCACAGCCTGGATTTGAACCATGGATCTCACGGTCTCTAACTATTGAGCTACCAAGACCAACATATCAGCATGACATTAAACTTTCCAACTGACTAGTAGTTTGCTGGTAAACATAGGAGTTCTTATAAACACATAATAATATTTAATAGCGACTTACAACGTGTAAATACTCTTAAGTCCCGGGCTTTATAGTTCATACCTCTATTAGGTCAGTTAATGAAAATTAATAATATTGTTCTTTCACACTAGCAGTGTTTGGGACAAGCTTTAGAAAGAAAAATACGATTATATTTTGTTTACTTCCAAAGACATTCAAAGATATGCTAGTGTCTTGGTGACCAGTAAACATTTAAATTAATTTAAATTTATTTATGTTTTGAACCGTGTGTCATGTTGGTTTAAAGTGAACAAATTACCTGTGAACCTAGACAAAGCAAAAATAGTTAAGTTTATAACTTATTGTACGTCATACAGTTCGAAAGAAATTGGAATTAATGATATGCTTTTAGAAGAAATTGACATCCAAATGTCTGGGCCTTCAAGTTGACAGATGTTTAGATTGGAAAGCTCACATATAGTATATCTTACCTAAACTCAGCTCTGCCTGTTATACTAAGTTCTTCGGATACACCTGAATTAGTGTAATATACACATTTTAACTCTATCATACAATATAGAATATTATTTTATGGCAATTCAGGATAAAGTAAACAAATATTTCTTATACAAAAGAAGGTTATAAGAATCACTTGTAACAGCCACAGTAGACACTCCTGTAAAGATCTTTCTAGAAGACTGAAGATATTAACCCTTCCTTGTTTGTACAGAGGCCGACATAAGTATTCGAACAGGCAATAGCTAGTATTTTGTTATCGTCCCCTTGCTTTGAATTACTGATGATAATCGTTTGGGTATTGTCTGTATGTATTGTTTAGTGACTGCAGAGTCCTATTTCTCCACTCTGTTTGAAGTAGTTCTTTCAGATGGTCCTTGCTTCTGATGTGATGCTTCCTCACACGCTCCTCGAGTTCCTTCCAGGTGTTCTCTATAGGATATAAATCTGGAGATAGGGGTGGTGTCTTCAAAGTGTGAGGAGTGTTGTACACGATCCAAAGCCTTACAATTTCATCAGTATGTCCTGCTGGAAGTAATAATCATGCCCTAATCCCAGCTTCTCTGCACTCTTTTTAAGATTGTTTTCAAGAATCCTCTTGTAATCAAATTTGTCCAGGATCCCATCTATGAACACCAGTTCCTCAAAGCCAGATGGAGCTATACAGCCCCATATCATCACACTACTGCCACCATGTTTCACTGTAGCTACCATGTTCTTAGGTCCCCATTGTGTATTTGGCAGTCTCCACACTTTAACACATCCATCACTCTTGTATAAGCAGAATTTGCCCTCGTCCGACCAGAGAACCTTATCCCAGAACTCTGTTGGTTTCACCAAATACTGCTTAGCAAATTCTATACGCTTTTTCTTATTCTCCTTATTAACATACGGTTTCTTCCTAGGAACGCAGGTATTGAACCCAATAATATTTAAAACCCGTTTAACTGTTCTGATGTGAACCACAGTGCCAGAATATTGCTCAAGGCATCCTCTAATCTCAGATGCAGTGACTCTCGGATTCTGCTTCACCAATTTTATTATGTGCCTCCTGTCTCTGCTGGTGAGTTTAGAAGGAGCGCCATTTCTAGGTTTATTTACAACAGTATTTGTCTATTTGAAGCCTTGAATTATACAGAGCACTGTAGTTTTGCTTCTGTTAATATTTTTGGCAATTTCAGAGCGAGATTTGTTTTGTTTGTACATATTTATCACGAAATTCCTCTCTGACACCGTTGTGTCCTTACCTTTGCATCCCATATTACCTGTGAGTTCACAATCGGCTGAATAACTTCGAGTACACTGTCTCGAGACATAGCATAAACACAACTGCTATGTGGCAGGGGCGTGTAGGGTACGTCCAACCACCTTTCTCTCTGTTCGACTGGGTACGTTCGAATACTTATGTCCTCCAATAAGAGGAACAATAGAATAAATACAGTACAGATTGTGTAATAAATACATGCAACGTGATATTTTAAATATTGTTTCCGAGACACAAAAGGTTAATGTTTACGAGTTTAACAATCCAATGCTGCCAACTAAATATTACAGTATTTATGTTACACGTTATATTATTCGAATACTTCTGTCGGCATCTGTATATTTTCTCGATCCTAAAATTCTTTGTGTACAAGCTGCCCTCATTTATAACAAACGATGAAATAAACACTAAACAAAGCTGTAACATTTACCATCCAGTGCTTAAGTTCCTTGCTTCCAGAAAGGTATGAAACCATCAAAATATTTAATGCAGTTCCTAATTAAGTTAAAAGAAAAATTGATAGTTTCAGTGCTTTTAAAATTGCCGCTAGATAGCACTAATATAGTTTTATTTTGTATAAGATTATCTGAATGATAAATTATTAGTTCTGTAAGTAGAGTCTAGCTGTTGGAATGACAAATTATTACCAATTTACCTTTGATGACTGTTCAAAAGCTGTTTTATTGTACAGATGTGTATTAAAGAACTGACAAATGTTATTCATTGCAAACCTAATATAAAATGTTGAAAGTTAAAAAGTAAAAAACAAATGAAACTACCAAATTGGTAAATACACGTTTGGTTTGATTTTGTATCATATAATTATAATCATCTCTGGCTTGTTTTACATATTATTTGTATATAATGTGTCTTTTATGTTCAATATTCAAGTATATATGTTATTAAACTGTAAACTTCAGTGCTTACAGACCTTTGTGGCTACTATGATGAACTCAAGGCAAATCAATCGAATCCATGTTGTTTACAATATTCTAGCAAACTTCATAAGGCGTTGCAAACCAAATCTACCATGTTTGTGTTATTCCTTACACAAGATCAATCACGAAGACATCTTGTTAGATTACTTATGATAATAATCGAGTCCCAAAGCATAAGTAAACTTCCATTCGCAGCTTCTGGGATGCTGGAATTTTTTCGGGCTCACGCCTTGAC
The DNA here is from genome assembly GCA_030765055.1 of Mantis religiosa. Lineage (NCBI taxonomy): Eukaryota > Metazoa > Arthropoda > Insecta > Mantodea > Mantidae > Mantis > Mantis religiosa. The sequence goes on from CM060954.1 coordinate 163,358,857, forward strand.
GCAATACTTTTGCTGAGAAATGCGGTAGTGAGCTGAATGTAAAGGTGATAGAAGTAAATAAATATACCAAAGTCGAGGTCACTACTTCGTTGGAATTTCCCCAACAGACGCACATTTATGCAAGGGCAAGGTTAACGGCAGATCTAGAACTTTCGATTAATGGCGAACCGGTCTCCTTTTTTGTAGCGCGTGCTTCTTCAGGAATTTCCATTTCTTATGTACCACCATGGTCGTAGAGAAGATACTAAATATTTACTTTTAGTGTTCTCTAAGCATCATTATAGCTATTTCCGGTAAAATCTGGAATGCTAATGTTTGCTCGAATAGAATACTTCCTTTATCTTACTCGTGGTATATGCAAAAGTAAATACAAACATCAACTAGTGAAAGAGCCCATCTGTTCAGCTGTTAAAAGTGAAACTACAAAGTACACGATAGCTGTGCTACACTAAACACCCATATTGCTCTTTTAATTTCTTTGTACAGAGCCGGTCATGCTACAGAGACCTCTGTAATTACTTCTAAAATATACATGCTCCTTGACGACATTTGTTATTCTAAGTACTACACTGCCCAACATTTGAGCACGACAAAACCTGTCATTAAATCATTTCCTGTCATATTTGCTGCTTAAACCTCAGACAGCATCAAAGGTAAAGTCCTTAAATAATAAATTTGTTAAGTTCAGCCTCTTTCAATAATATGACACGAACATTTCAGGAAATTCCCTTCTACTCACACTACTCTTTACGAGGAACATTTCTTTTTCCAATTTTGATGTTCTCAAAATGACTAATGATTTTGATTAACTTAATGCTTTTTGTTAACTTACGACAGACACATATACACAACTTTTATTAGGACTGCTTTTTTTATTCATTAAGGGCCCTATTCATAGTCTTGGTACTGGTCAACTTGCTACTTCCGGTGGACTAAGAGTGGACCATCGATTTCCTTAATCATAAACTGAAATTTGCGATGGTCCGGAGACCAAACAACTACGTCGACCTCAGAGGAGTAGATTAAAGGAAGACTAATGTTTGCAAAATTGACGACTATGAAGTAATGATCACGACTGCGGTAGAATTGGTGAAATAAGATGGTGGAGGAAAACTTATCTACCAAGAATGGGAATTGTTGGTTCAGTAAAGCTATAAATTAAAAACCAAACATGTACTTATTGGATTACATGATAGAATTGGCACTTGATTCCTTTCCATTAGACAGAGTTAATCCACATACCTAATGAAATTCTCTTAGCAGGTATTACCTCTGCTCTAAGAGATTATCTAACACCCGTTCTTGCTATTTATGCCACCACGGTGGTCTCTCGGTTAATCATTCCATCAGAGCGCCCTAGTTAGGTCTCTTGGGGATTATCGTCCAGTGATCGCCGCAAGAGGCAATACCGGTAACCCTAAGGTACATCTACCAACCTTAAAATTAAACGACCCAAGAACTAGTCTGCAAAATCAAAATGGTGTTTTCCTTTTTCTAAATTTTAATCGCCACCAGTGGTGCACAATGGGTCGTTGCACCTGGATTCTCAATCGTTGAGGAGCTAATGCTATCTCCTTTCTTTCCCTCTCCTAACTTTCACCCGTCACCCTACAAAACCCTTATTCCTGTCATTACGTGGTTAAGTCCTTTCTAGGACATGTACACGAATAACACACCTTCAGGGTGTCCCCCACTTCACACAACACACGAAGATGAGGACCTCAGCCTGCTAACAGCATGACGACGACGTCTAGGTTAATATATTACATATACCTATCTATTGAAGCTCTATGAATAGTAAATAACTACTGGATGACCTATCACATTTAATTCCATGCGTTAAACATTGGTGTAATTAATTACTTTTTGTAGTAAAAATAAAATTTCATATTAACGTAACCTAACATAAACTGTCAGAGGTGCATGTTAAGTATAAGGGAGTAGCGTTGACACATGCCTTCCCTCTTCCATTGTTCCTTTAAACGGAGAATGTTTCATTCTTTTCCTTAAAAAAGTACAGAAAACTCTTAGTCTTATTTTCTTTAATGCTCATCCTTTACTAAGCTAAAGAAAACAAGCACGTTTTCTCTTTATCGGACCAATTGACAACACGCTTCTTCATTAACTCCACCTTCACAGAACACCAAACTTGTGCTCTTTGATATGAAACAGCAACAATCAAAATGATTAAGAAACAACTGTGAAACTGCCATAGAGATTTATAAACTTGTAGGTAACTGTTGTTTGTTTACACTCTGTGGAACCGGCGCATGCGCAGAAGAATCTTTCTTGGTCGTGTAAGATTTGCTTCCTGCTCGTTCATGGCTTTTCCTGGTTCGAAACGTTTTATCGTCTATAAATGTGGAAAATTCGCCTTTGGTATGCACCAAATAAGTCGTAGACCAAAGTGAAATCTATGAATAAGGGCCTAAGTTGTATTAAACATATATTTCCGGTTCAATTTCGTGACATTCATTATTTTTGTTTACTGTAGGATGTACAGAAAGTAAATAATGCTCCTTTTTTATTCAGAGTACCATCGCATTTTTAGTAACATCCTGACACGAAACTTGTTGGGAAAATTCAATACTGGCTCTATTCAGTACAGCAGAAGTAAAGAGAAAGATAAAAACCTCAAACTGCCTTACTTTACACAAATTCCCAGGTTGGCTTATTATGGACGTTGTTATTCAAGTGTTTTAAAAGCAAAAGCATGCTGCAATGAAGACAAAGAGAAAACAAACGAGGGAGCAGAAGCACTTATTAGCAACTCTTTGGCATAATGAACAACAGAGCGTAGTAGTAAATAAAACCCAGTGCGTCATGAAGCAGGTAGCGTTTCAGAAACAAAAAGAAATGTTGCAAAGCAAAGAAATTACTCGCTTACATTCAAGGCCAACAGACAACAACAAACTTCAGAAAGCAGGAAAATTTCTTGGCATCCAGTCGGTTTAAGAGTAGATATTTGTGTGGCAATGTGCGTCATCAAACAATGCAATTAGTGCTCTCTGAGCTGAGAGTAAATAGATGTGATGTAATGTTACAGGTAGAACAAGTTTGAGCATCATTATTATCAAGAAGTGGTACTTCAGGTACAGTCCCGAGTTGTGGAGGAAGGAGTGAGGTTCGGCTACAGACGGGGTGCTTAACATCTATTATATATATATATATATATATATATATATATATATATATATATATGACACCGTGGCTCTCTGCGTATCCGTCGCACACAAAAACTCATGACAGACATAAAGCAAATAAATAAAGCAAATCATCACGTCAATTAGCTACGACCGCCATCATTTCGCCGTATTCTTCGATCTTAAATTTTATAAGAAAATAAATGATCGGAAAAGGGGGATAAAATGTTTAGTACTACACAGGGTGTTGCTGTGAAACCTGGCAAAAAATAAGTACGTTTGGGGGTGGAACAACCATTTGTGGGAATCGTTTTATAAAATGACAGTAGCTGAAATGTTAAACTTTTCTACATTCTTTTTGGTTACATAGTTACCATAATTCTATGACAAATTAGCGCTTAGACCTATGGGAGATCTTTTGTATCTATGTCCCTGAACGGCGTGCCCCGGGAGGGAGAGGTGAGGTAAAAGGTTACTAATGGTGGTCTCAGTGGAGGAGAGTTGACAGCATAGGGCGGGCTGCAGATGCTGTTGCTGCTCGTATATAGACCCTTAGCATATACAGATGTAAAACAGATGAAATATTGTCGTAGCAGCATTCATGTGCCCTTCCAAGAGATTACGTCGTCATTGTTGTCTGTTTTGGAGGGAAACAGTCGAGTTAGTCAACTTGGCCGCCATCACGAAGAAGCGGGAATCGTCAGGTTGCTTATTGGCTGTCAGAGTGGGAATGACACGCCTTCAAGGACAGTTATGTGCTTACGTCATGAGACCGGGGTGGAACTGTGTTGCTACTACCTTTCTAGGCGGTCTTTCGAGAAATGACTATCTCACCCGACTGATGCAACCACCCAATTAGCTAACAACACACCATTAAGACACACCACTGTCCCTCTGCGGCCTTCCAAGTCCTTGTGGTATCCAGCCAAGGCGGACCCGGGGGTAGAAGCCCTCCCGACAAGTGGCACAGGTTCGCACCTGCATCAGTAAAGGCAGGTCGCCTGCCATGTGCGCACTGATGACGACAAGCTGCACACCAATGGAAAAGAGAGACAGACGCAGCTTTAAGGCCAAGATGCACATATTAATTGCATAGTCAACCAATTATTATTTAAGTAACAAAGTACTAAATAATATGTACATATACACGAAGTAAGCTCGAAGTTATTATAGATGCTATAAAATAGTGATGACGTCCCCAGGCCGATTTTTATATGATACCTGCATGATACAATCGCATGCTATGTACACAACTTTACCCACCCGTACACCGGAACAAAGAGACTTACACTAGATGTCTAGTAACGAAAGCACTATGCGCGGAGCTAATTATGAATTATTTCCAGATTACATCCTGAACGCGCGGCACATCGCCTAAGACTACCCAATAAGGAAAGGTGGACGTCAGGATCCTGTGATCATGACGTCTCTCTCCCCAATACACCACAGCGGTTCGCCGCAGAGAACAAACCGATCACATGAATCTGGTTGCTTTATGAGGAACCAGCAAAAATCGCCGGGGCCGCTGCCCTAGGTAGTGGAGGGTTTTTATTAGATATTCCGCATCGGTGCACTCCACCGATGCGGGGACTCCTTTATGTCACCAGCCATTTTTTTCCTTCCACGTTAAAAAAAAATCGCGGAGAATCAACTTCCAGAAAGATCTACCGCGCCCGGCAAGTATATGAAAGCCAATGCAAGGCCGAGAGTCAGAGTCAGTGAGTGTGGTGATAAGGAGTCGGCAGGCCGTGGAACAAGTAGAAAGCAGTTTACGGATCTGTAAGTGTGGCTCCAGGTGAGGGATCGCCAAGCTGTCGAAGCGTTTATGTGTGAATATCGGACTTGTATTAGAATTCATGTGAATGTTCATGTTAGAGATGGACGGCAGTACAAAGGGTACGTGACTTAAAGAAAATTTGTACATACGTTTTGTATTTATGTAAAACAAAGTTTGATTGTATGTTAGTATTGAACTAATGATTTAGTTTCAAGTAAACAAGTTTGAGGCGAACCTTTCTTGCGTCTTTTGTCACATTATGTTGATTCTACCTCTTTGGAAGTTCGAGTATATACAATTTACGGCTATCGAGAAAAGCAATCTTCTCAGTTGTTACATATCGGTTCACTGTCAACAACTTTATCCCTTTATACAGTGCTGTAGCATGCCCTGCTAACGAACTTGACTATAGCACAAGTATCAAAGTTAAATGATTTTTGTATTGGCATCACATGTACATAATAATAGTTTTATTATAAACGGATTCGATTTTCTTCTGTTTTGCTGTATCTTAGTTGCGAAGTCATGCCCGGAAATAAATAGTCGCGACATTTGTCTTATTTTACATGCATATTCTATGGAGTAAAGCCACTATTGGTTTCTACTCTATGGCATTCACAACTTACGAGGTATTTTTCGTAGCAGTTGACAGGCTGAGGTACAGTCCGAGGTGGGATAAGACGTGCACCTGCTCTGAATACGGAGATGCCAACAGGAGTCATGTTGTTTACGTGGTCGCACTTTAAATTACGTCATAAAAGGCAGTGAGTTGTACTTTTTGAATTTTTTTTAATCCAAAGGCTTGAAGTAAAAGTATGATTATGTTGATAATGTCCTAAGTATAGAATGAGACATTGAGAACAACGTCTGATAAAGAACGTCCATAAACAAACCTCAGTTTCAAGATTGTACAATAAAATTTGTCTTCTTTCCCTGTTTTGTGTTCCTTTCACGCAGGACATACAAGTGGACGGCTGGAGGAGAGGACAGACAGGATCAGCGAGGGTAGCTAGGATGGGTCGAAGTGAGGAAGCAGATGTGAAATGGATGAACGGAAACGTGATGATGGAACAACCTGTGTAATGAATGGCGGGAGAAACTGGACCACCCGGAAAAACCCAACAGAGGCCAATTTGTCCATCACAAATCCCATTTGTGCTCCCCTGGGTTCGAAGCCTGGCCGCTTTAGTAAGAAGTGAGCCGTTTAACCACTTGGCCACATTCCTTACAAACGATATAAATTATTAAAATAATTACTACTTATAAAAATAAAAATGGTGTTAATTATACCCCAAAGAACATAGCTAACACCCCGAAGAGGAAGGGATGAAGTGAGCAAACAGCCGGAGGCCACATGGACATCTACCTTCAATGTTGGACAGAACTGGGCACTTGCGTTATGCAGGTAGAGAATGTGAGGTAGTGTTATTCAGCAAACAAGAGGTCGACATGAATGTGTATAAACTGAGAGCTGCAGTAGCCGGTTTTACTCTTCTCCAGGTGGTAATTACATTTTACGATGTTTCTTGGAAGTTCTCGAACATTGCCCCTCCAGGATAGGTGGAGTTACATCAGGACGTGTTCACGTGTGCAAGGCGTGCATCTCAAGTTGGTCTGCTCATCGAGGAAATGACTAGGACCGGAAAAATTTGACAGTTGCGACGCCATTGTACGGTGATAGGGAATCCTTTCTACGTCATCTAACGTTAAGTCATATCGGACGATGAATAAAATGATGCTCAAATGAGTACACGGTACATAAAGCTTAGAGTTAGCAGACATTCATCTTTCAGGATAACAGAAAATCTCCAACGTTAAGTCATATCGGACGATGAACGAAATGATGTTCAAATGAGTACAGGGTACATAAAGCTTAGAGTTACCAGACATTCATCTCTCAGGATAAGAGAAAACCTCCAACGTTAAGTCATATCGGACGATGAATGAAATGATATTCAAATGAGTACAGGGTACATAGAGCTTAGAGTTACCAGACATTCATCTTTCAGGATAAGAGAAAACCTCCAACGTTAAGTCATATCGGACGATGAATGAAATGATGTTCAAATGAGTACAGGGTACATAAAGCTTAGAGTTACCAGACATTCATCTCTCAGGATAGGGGAAAACCTCCAACGTTAAGTCATATCGGACGATGAATAAAATGATGCTCAAATGAGTACAGGGTACATAAAGCTTAGAGTTACCAGACATTCATCTCTCAGGATAGGAGAAAACCTCCAACGTTAAGTCATATCGGACGATGAATAAAATGATGCTCAAATGAGTACACGGTACATAAAGCTTAGAGTTACCAGACATTCATCTTTCAGGATAGGAGAAAACCTCCAACGTTAAGTCATATCGGACGATGAATGAAATAATGTTCAAATGAGTAAAGGGTACATAGAGCTTAGAGTTACCAGACATTGATCTCTCAGAATAAGAGAAAACCTCCAACGTTAAGTCATATCGGACGATGAATGAAATGATCTTCAAATGAGTACAGGGTACATAGAGCTTAGAGTTACCAGACATTCATCTCTCAGAATAAGAGAAAACCTCCAACGTTAAGTCATATCAGACGATGAATGAAATGATGTTCAAATGAGTACAGGGTACATAGAGCTTAGTGTTACCAAACATTCATCTTTCAGAATAAGAGAAAACCTTCAACGTTAAGTCATATCGGACGATGAATGAAATGATGTTCAAATGAGTACAGGGTACATAGAGCTTAGTGTTACCAAACATTCATCTTTCAGAATAAGAGAAAACCTTCAACGTTAAGTCATATCAGACGATGAATGAAATGATGTTCAAATGAGTACAGGGTACATAGAGCTTAGAGTTACCAGACATTCATCTCTCAGAATAAGAGAAAACCTCCAACGTTAAGTCATATCAGACGATGAATGAAATGATGTTCAAATGAGTACAGGGTACATAGAGCTTAGTGTTACCAAACATTCATCTTTCAGGATAAGGGAAAACCTCCAACGTTAAGTCATATCGGACGATGAATGAAATGATGTTCAAATGAGTACAGAGTACATAGAGCTTAGAGTTACCAGACATTCATCTCTCAGAATAAGAGAAAACCTCCAACGTTAAGTCATATCGGACGATGAATGAAATGATGTTCAAATGAGTACAGGGTACATAGAGCTTAGAGTTACCAGACTTCCATCTTTCAGGATAAGAGAAAACCTCCAATGTTAAGTCATATCGGTCGATGAATGAAATTATGAGCAAATGAGTACAGGGTACATAGAGCTTAGAGTTACTAGACATTCATGTTTCAAGATAAGGGAAAACCTCGGGATAAGCTTATCAACCTGACAGAGATTATAAGCCGGGGCCTCTTGAACATTAGTCTTTATAAAACTTATAGGACTCTAGAAATACTCTGAAACATCCTCGACTAATCGACAACAATTAATCATTAAAATGTGCGCGAATTTCTGGCCCTGCTAACATTACGGTAATAGCTTCAACACGCAAGTGACAAAGAAGAAAAAAAGAAGTAAAGCAAACAATGTATGCAGTTACCTTGACAGCTGTGCAAAGGCTGATTAATTAACCTGCGAGAAGACCTCAGAACCGGATAAATCCGGTTAGGGTCCAACAGGTTCCATCATCAAACAAGTTTAAGTGGTTCTCGACGACACAGCAGCAGACAGCCAAGTGCATGCGGATATTCCCCTTCCTTCCTTGAACCTTCTCAAAGAAATCAAAACAACTTTAGCTATATTTTTACTATAAAAAACTCTCAAATAATCTGTTGTAGAAATGGCTTTATTCAATTCCATATCTCGAAAATGTGCAAAACTATTCTTTACTGTTGGAACGTGATTTATTCTTCCCTAGCATCAATCAGGTCTTGGTAACCTGTCTCCATCACGTTCAGGAGGTCCTGAGTTCGAATGTCGGACAGGGTGAATTATATACATAAGAGTTTCCCTTATCCTGAAAGATGAATGTCTGGTAACTCTAAGCTCTATGTACCCTGTACTCATTTGAACATCATTTCATTCATCGTCCGATATAACTTAACGTTGAAGGTTTTCCCTTATCCTGAAAGATGAATGTCTGGTAACTCTAAGCTCTATGTACCCTGTACTCATTTGAACATCATTTCATTCATCGTCCGATATAACTTAACGTTGAAGGTTTTCCCTTATCCTGAAAGATGAAATCTGGTAACTCTAAGCTCTATGTACCCTGAATTCATTTGAACATCATTTCATTCATCGTCCGATATGACTTAACGTTGGAGGTTTTCTCTTATCCTGAAAGATGAATGTCTGGTAACTCTAAGCTCTATGTACCCTGAATTCATTTGAACATCATTTCATTCATCGTCCGATATGACTTAACGTTAAAGGTTTTCCCTTATCCTGAAAGATGAATGGTAACTCCAAGCTCTATGTACCCTGAACTCATTTGAACATCATTTCATTCATCGTCCGATATAACTTAACGTTGAAGGTTTTCCCTTATCCTGAAAGATGAATGTCTGGTAACTCTAAGCTCTATGTACCCTGAACTCATTTGAACATCATTTCATTCATCGTCCGATAGGACTTAACGTTAAAGGTTTTCCCTTATCCTGAAAGATGAATGTCTGGTAACTCTAAGCTCTATGTACCCTGAACTCATTTGAACATCATTTCATTCATCGTCCGATATAACTTAACGTTGAAGGTTTTCCCTTATCCTGAAAGATGAAGTCTGGTAACTCTAAGCTCTATGTACCCTGTACTCATTTGAACATCATTTCATTCATCGTCCGATATAACTTAACGTTGAAGGTTTTCCCTTATCCTGAAAGATGAAGTCTGGTAACTCTAAGCTCTATGTACCCTGAATTCATTTGAACATCATTTCATTCATCGTCCGATATGACTTAACGTTGGAGGTTTTCTCTTATCCTGAAAGATGAATGTCTGGTAACTCTAAGCTCTATGTACCCTGAATTCATTTGAACATCATTTCATTCATCGTCCGATATGACTTAACGTTAAAGGTTTTCCCTTATCCTGAAAGATGAATGTCTCGTATCTCTAAGCTCTATGTACCCTGAACTCATTTGAACATCATTTCATTCATCGTCCGATATGACTTAACGTTGGAGGTTTTCTCTTATCCTGAAAGATGAATGTCTGGTAACTCTAAGCTCTATGTACCCTGAACTCATTTGAACATCATTTCATTCATCGTCCGATATGACAACGTTAGAGGTTTTCTCTTATCCTGAAAGATGAACGTCTGGTAACTCTAAGCTCTATGTACCCTGTACTCATTTGAACATCATATCATTCATCGTCCGATATGACTTAACGTTGAAGGTTTTCCCTTATCCTGAAAGATGAATGTCTGGTAACTCTAAGCTCTATGTACCCTGAACTCATTTGAACATCATTTCATTCATCGTCCGATATGACTTAACGTTAGAGGTTTTCTCTTATCCTGAAAGATGAACGTCTGGTAACTCTAAGCTCTATGTACTCTGTACTCATTTGAACATCATTTCATTCATCGTCCGATATGACTTAGCGTTGAAGGTTTTCTCTTATCCTGAGATATGAATGTCTGGTAACTCTAAGCTCTATGTACCCTGTACTCATTTGAACATCACTTCATTCATCGTCCGATATGACTTAACGTTGAAGGTTTTCTCTTATCCTGAAAGATGAATGTCTGGTAACTCTAAGCTCTATGTACCCTGTACTCATTTGAACATAATTTCATTCATCTGATATGACTTAACGTTGGAGGTTTTCTCTTATCCTTAAAGATGAATGTCTGATAACTCTAAGCTCTATGTGCCCTGTACTCATTTGAACATCATTTCATTCATTGTCCGATATGACTTAACGTTAGAGGTTTTCTCTTATCCTTAAAGATGAATGTCTGGTAACTCTAAGCTCTATGTACTCTGTACTCATTTGAACATCATTTCATTTATCTGATATGACTTAACGTTGGAGGTTTTCTCTTATCCTGAAAGATAAATGTCTGGTAACTCTAAGCTCTATGTACCCTGTACTCATTTGAACATCATTTCATTCATCTGATATGACTTAACGTTGGAGGTTTTCTCTTATCCTTAAAGATGAATGTCTGATAACTCTAAGCTCTATGTGCCCTGTACTTATTGAACATCATTTCATTCATTGTCCGATTAGACTTAACGTTAGAGGTTTTCTCTTATCCTTAAAGATGAATGTCTGGTAACTCTAAGCTCTATGTACTCTGTACTCATTTGAACATCATTTCATTCATCTGATATGACTTAACGTTGGAGGTTTTCTGTTATCCTGAAAGATAAATGTCTGGTAACTCTAAGCTATATGTATCCTGTACTCATTTGAACATTATTTCATTCATCGTCCGATATGACTTAATGTTGGAGGTTTTCTCTTATTCTGAGAGATGAATGTCTGGTAACTCTAAGCTCTATGTACCCTGTACTCATTTGAACATCATTTCATTCATCGTCCGATATGACTTAACGTTGGAGGTTTTCTCTTATTCTGAGAGATGAATGTCTGGTAACTCTAAGCTCTATGTACCCTGTACTCATTTGAACATCATTTCATTCATCGTCCGATATGACTTAACGTTGGAGGTTTTCTCTTATCCTGAAAGATGAATGTCTGGTAACTATAAGCTCTATGTACCCTGTACTCATTTGAACATCATTTCATTCATCGTCCGATATGACTTAACGTTGGAGGTTTTCCGTTTTCCTGAAAGATGAATGTCTGGTAACTCTAAGCTCTATGTACCCTGTACTCATTTGAACATCATTTCATTCATCTGATATGACTTAACGTTGGAGGTTTTCTCTTATCCTTAAAGATGAATGTCTGGTAACTCTAAGCTCTATGTACCCTGTACTCATTTGAACATCATTTCATTCATCTGATATGACTTAACGTTGGAGGTTTTCTCTTATCCTGAAAGATGAATGTCTGATAACTCTAAGTTCTATGTACCCTGTACTCATTTGAACATCATTTCATTCATTGTCCGATATGACTTAACGTTAGAGGTTTTCTCTTATCCTTAAAGATGAATGTCTGGTAACTCTAAGCTCTATGTACTCTGTACTCATTTGAACATCATTTCATTCATCTTATATGACTTAACGTTGGAGGTTTTCTCTTATCCTGAAAGATAAATGTCTGGTAACTCTAAGCTATATGTATCCTGTACTCATTTGAACATTATTTCATTCATCGTCCGATATGACTTAATGTTGGAGGTTTTCTCTTATTCTGAGAGATGAATGTCTGGTAACTCTAAGCTCTATGTACCCTGTACTCATTTGAACATCATTTCATTTATCGTCCGATATGACTTAACGTTGGAGGTTTTCTCTTATTCTGAGAGATGAATGTCTGGTAACTCTAAGCTCTATGTACCCTGTACTCATTTGAACATCATTTCATTCATCGTCCGATATGACTTAACGTTGGAGGTTTTCTCTTATCCTGAAAGATAAATGTCTGGTAACTCTAAGCTCTATGTACCCTGTACTCACTTGAACATCATTTCATTCATCGTCCGATATGACTTAACGTTGAAGGTTTTCTCTTATCCTGAAAGATGAATGTCTGGTAGCTCTAAGCTCTATGTACCCTGTACTCATTTGAACATCATTTCATTCATCGTCCGATATGACTTAACGTTGGAGGTTTTCTCTTATCCTGAAAGATAAATGTCTGGTAACTCTAAGCTCTATGTATCCTGTACTCATTTAAACATCATTTCATTCATCGTCCGATATGACTTAACGTTGGAGGTTTTCTCTTATCCTGAAAGAAGAATGTCTGGTAACCCTAAGCTCTATGTACCCTGTACTCATTTGAACATCATTTCATTCATCGTGCGATATGACTTAACGTTGGAGGTTTTCTCTTATCCTGAAAGATGAATGTCTGGTAACTCTAAGCTCTATGTACCCTGTACTCATTTGAACATCATTTCATTCATCGTCCGATATGACTTAACGTTGGAGGTTTTCTCTTATCCTGAAAGATGAATGTCTGGTAACTCTAAGCTCTATGTACCCTGTACTCATTTGAACATCATTTCATTCATCGTCCGATATTACTTAACGTTGGAGGTTTTCTCTTATTCTGAAAGATGAATGTCTGGTAACTCTAAGCTCTATGTACCCTGTACTCATTTGAACATCATTTCATTCATCGGTTGATATGACTTAATGTTGTGTGACGTAAATTGAATAAATGTGGGTACAGCGATATACATTTCCCGGTGTTAAAGTATTTGATTCGTATAATAATTATTTATATCAAAATAACATCGATATTTTGCACCAAGATGTTGAATGCTCTACTAGATGATAGTACGAGGTTTTGGAATGACGTCTACCAGGTATGTAAGTACGTCAGCGGCAAAGAGATCAGAAATGTGCTGAAGTAGGCTGCTTAAAATTCTACTAATAACCTCCCCAGAGTCCGTCTATACATTTCTAACAAATTTGACGTCACCTTCCAAGAATCTAAAGTTATACTGCAGTACATCCCTTCACTCTCGTAAGCATGTGAGGTAATTTTGCGAAAACTCGGCCATCTCTACTTATTGTACTTAATGTTCTCTTAATCCGGGCTAAAATCTACTTTTAATATATTGTCAAATCTACAACACATTAAATTCACAAAATATTCATATTTAGAGCAATTCTGGTTTTATTTGCACCTTTTTAACTCTTTATGGGCTATGTAGCAGGGTTATCGCTGTCTTTACTTCTTTACTTCAAAATAACAAAAGCACACACAAAATCGAAACAAGTCGATTAGCTCGTAAAGAAGCCCCAATTTTTTATAGAACGTTGCTTCTAAAGTTCGCCATGACCCTGACAACAACTGTTCCTCCAGTATCACGTTACTTCGTGGCAAAAAGTGTGAAAAATGTTCATAGTGACATCTCTTAAGCCTGGACTACGTTAAACTAAATACGAAGACTGCAAAGCCCATTAAATGTTGCGACAAGCTAGTCTAAGGAAAATGCACAATTTATTCAGGGTAACACAAAAGTAGCCAATGGCCCGTGGGGGGATCGAACCCACGACCTTCGCGTTATTAGCACGACGCTCTAACCAACTGAGCTAACGGGCCAGTTATTTTAATTTCACAACAATACTACAGGTTAACTGTTTAAAGTTGCAACAAGCTAATATAAGGAAAATGCACAATTTATTCAGGGTAACACAAAAATAGCCAATGGCCCGTGGGGGGAACGAACCCACGACCTTCGCGTTATTAGCACGACGCTCTAACCAACTGAGCTAACGGGCCAGTTGTTATAACTCCACAACAATACTACAGATTAAATGTTTAAAGTTGCAACAAGCTAATATAAGGAAATAGCACAATTTATTCAGGGTAACACAAAAATAGCCAATGGCCCGTGGGGGGAACGAACCCACGACCTTCGCGTTATTAGCACGACGCTCTAACCAACTGAGCTAATGGGCCTATCATTATAACCCCACAACAATACTACAGATTAAATGTTTAAAGTTGGAACAAGCTAATATAAGGAAATAGCACAATTTATTCAGGGTAACACAAAAATAGCCAATGGCCCGTGGGGGGAACGAACCCACGACCTTCGCGTTATTAGCACGACGCTCTAACCAACTGAGCTAACGGGCCTATCATTATAACCCCACAACAATACTACAGATTAAATGTTTAAAGTTGGAACAAGCTAATATAAGGAAAATGCACAATTTATTCAGGGTAACACAAAAATAGCCAATGGCCCGTGGGGGGAACGAACCCACGACCTTCGCGTTATTAGCACGACGCTCTAACCAACTGAGCTAACGGGCCAGTTGTTATAACTCCACAACAATACTACAGATTAAATGTTTAAAGTTGCAACAAGCTAATATAAGGAAATAGCACAATTTATTCAGGGTAACACAAAAATAGCCAATGGCCCGTGGGGGGATCGAACCCACGACCTTCGCGTTATTAGCACGACGCTCTAACCAACTGAGCTAACGGGCCAATCGTTATAACTTCACAACAATACTACAGATTAAATGTTTAAAGTTGGAACAAGCTAATATAAGGAAATAGCACAATTTATTCAGGGTAACACAAAAATAGCCAATGGCCTGTGGGGGGACCGAGCCCACGACCTTCGCGTTATTAGCACGACGCTCTAACCAACTGAGCTAACGGGCCTATCATTATAACCCCACAACAATACTACAGATTAAATGTTTAAAGTTGCAACAAGGTAATATAAAGAAAATGCACAATTTATTCAGGGTAACACAAAAATAGCCAATGGCCCGTGGGGGGATCGAACCCACGACCTTCGCGTTATTAGCACGACGCTCTAACCAACTGAGCTAACGGGCCAATCGTTATAAGATCACCATAATACTACATATCTACTAATCCTAAACAATACGTTAACTCTGCCAGCATTATTAAGGCACTCTTATTTTGATTTATTTTGGAGTAGGTAGACATATAATCGAAATAATACAAAGTGAAGATAAGGGGAGGGA
Source organism: Mantis religiosa (assembly GCA_030765055.1). NCBI lineage: Eukaryota > Metazoa > Arthropoda > Insecta > Mantodea > Mantidae > Mantis > Mantis religiosa. The sequence goes on from CM060954.1 coordinate 163,374,341, forward strand.
ATACTTACATTTTAGAAGGGGGAAAAAATTAATGGCCCGTGGGGGGATCGAACCCACGACCTTCGCGTTATTAGCACGACGCTCTAACCAACTGAGCTAACGGGCCAGTTGCTCTACGGTGTCAAATTACAGAATTTAAACAGCAGTGATAATGAAATTTCTCTTTTCTGTGATGTTGTTTTGATGGTTTTGGTTATTTCTTGAATGTTTGCAGCTACGCAACACGAAATACACTGGACTGTCTTTATAGCTAACGTGCGTGACTGGTGGTAGGCAATTTACTTTTCTGTAGAGGATTTCGATCAATAATTGTGATGCTTTGAAACGGAATTTAAATCATTATGTGTTCATACAGCTTAATTAAGATCAGTATGAGTATTGTTTAAGTATTGTTAAGTATTGTTTTACGAGACCGCAATATCAGCTGGCTGAACAATTTTAACCTCTCTTTTTTCCAGTTTCTACCAAACATGGTAAAATGTTACAAATTCAATGTTATTTATTATAGTTTTTAAACTATAGTAGGTTTTATAGTTAGATACTTAAGTTGGTATAAAGACACAGCTGTTTGTTTCCTTTTTAATACACGTTTGTTGTGCTTTGTTACGGCTGCGTAAGAATACACAAAATTACAAAAAAAGAAACAGCAAAATCAAAGCAGAAAATCGCCATTTTGTCAAACTAACTTCCTTTATGCAAAAGTTTTCAAAATTATGCACATACAAATTATTTATTTATGTTTAACACTTTAATACCATTAAAAATAGAATAAGTTAAAATATGCAATTAAAAAGAGATAACATTAATGATATTTTAACATTTAAAACTGCAGTTGATTTAAATCAAACCGGATATAAAGCATTTCAGAACTAGTTCAGTGTCTAAAACGACAGCAGTAATCCTTAATATTAAAGAAAATCCCTTGATCTTTCCTTAGCACACTCATTTCATTTGTCTCCAACGTTAGGTTTTGAAAATCAAATACAAAATTATTTTTCTCGTACATCAAATGTTTTGTCCTATTTCTTTCGCACCTCAAATTCTCAATTGGTGCTCTAGGCAAATCTCCAGTTGACCCATTTATAAATCAGGCCACGACTGTTACATCATTAATGCAGTTTACCTTTCCAACTCTTGATTATTGATTGAACTTACCCTCAAAGTAAGGCGAGTTCATTTATTCGTCAATAATTTTGAGTTTACATTGCAATTTTCACACGAAATTCGATCTGATCACTTTCTTTTAGGAGTCCGTACAGCAAATGAGCTCTAAATAGATTTAATTATGTAATAATTATTAACAGTAGAAAAATATGAAAATATCTAGCAACCAATGCTTAAAATCGAGGCATTTTCATCCTCAATGTTATAGACTAATTCGTAATTTCAACATGAGCCTTGCTCTTCTTATTTAAGAGACAAATATCAAATAGGAAGTAATTGGTTTGCTTCTATCGCCTTGTTCCGACGCTCTAAATGACGACTACTAATATTTTAGAAGACATAACTTAAGTGACTCCATGGACATTCTACGTGACAGTCATTTTGTTCGTCTCTAAATTAAATAAACAAATGAATTCTGAAATGATTAGCTATTCTATTTACAAATATTATAGTAACCTTGAACATTATTACGCTTTATTTTTGTCAAACATCCTTACGTTATACATTTTCTAACCTTTACTGTTTCCTAGAATACAATAATATAAATAATCCTGAATATCTTATAACAGAAGCAGTAAGCATGTCCATTTTAGCAGTTTTGTTGGGAAAATGCGTAAAAGAAAGCAATGCTTGGAAGCTAACTGAATTGTATTTGTCAAAACACTACTAGGTTAACTAATAAAAGACACCGCTGTATAAATTAACAAAACAGTATTATGATAATTATGACCCCGATATGCTAGTATTCATTACGATTTCCTCTTCTATTTGTCTTCCTGCGTTGTCAGAATATTGGAAAATTCCTTAACGTCTGTTACTCCCATTTGTAATGCTAAGTTCCTAATATCCACCTGAGTAAATATGCCTAATTTTAATTCTGCGTTTACAAATATAATTGATAAGATTTAAAATGCTTTAATTAGATCATACTGAAGTAGACCTCAAATCATAGATAAAACCCTGATTTATGCAAACCTATTGATGATGGGAGCGATGCACACTCTCGAAACGTCGATGGTGCTACATCACGAAGCTCGAGAACGTCTAGAACATTTACGTCGCCAGGAAAGCTTCAGATCATATTTCATATTGTATTGTTTAGTCTGCAGACTTTGAAAGTTTTAATTTCACAATATTAGTAACACAAATTACAAATAATATCAAATTCATATTTGACTTATGGCACTATTCATTTTCGCGTACTGCTAGACGGTCCAGGGCGTTCTCCAGCGGCCTGCGTGCCAACAGTTGGGAAACCAGTTGTACTCCTCATAAACAACATACAGTTTTAAATTCAAAGTGTCAAAATTAACACAATAAACGTAATTTGCCGTGAACCCTGAAACGTATGACCCTCTTGTCGATCACGGGAAACAAAACGTGAGTCAATTGTTTGATAAGAATGTTGCAGCATCTTGTGGGAGGTTATCTGAGGGAAGATTCGCGGATTATGACATCACTAATACGTCATGTTGCCAACAGCTGTTTGTTACCATAGCAACACTGCTGCAGTGACCGAGGCCTTGGGCCGAACGTCACATGTTTGATATTCGAATTAGGAACCAACTGGCCATATTTTTAGCTCCTGATCGTCTTCTGTTTGCAACACCCACTTCGTTCGCCGCTCTTCTGTCTCAGTTATTCTGACTTTGAACCTCATCTAATGAACAATACCTATTCTTCAATTTACATTCATGCGCCTTTCTCTACCCATTCTTCGACAAAATATCCTTAAAAAGTCTTATTCTTTTGTAAAATTTATAAATATTTGTAGAAAAGCTCTGTATTGTAGATTTAGAGCTTAGAGTTACTGATATTCACTTTTCAGGATAGAGAAAATCTCCAACATTAAGTCATACGAGAACGGTTAAAAAGAACCTGTGTTTCAAAATATATGAAGTTGCTAAGGGAAATTTGTGTTATCATGTACTGTCATCTGTTACACGTTGTGAAAATAAATTAGTTGTTGATTCATAGGTTACCTTGGATTTTACAGACAATTCAACAAATTGATGGAAATAATCATTTCTTCCACACTAGCCGTGCGTAAGCTAAGGTTTGAATGAGTAGAGCCAGACTGAAAAATTCAATGCCATAGTCGGGATTTGAACCACGGATCTCCTGCTCTCCATGCAGTTGCTCTAAACCACTGAGCTACTATGACCAACATGCCGACATGACATTAAATTGTCCAACTAACTTGTATGTTTCCCGGTAGACCACTAGGGGTTCTCATATGCTGTCAGACACGCACCTTTTGTGACGACTTACTATTCTGTAAGTACTTAAGGGTATGTATGACTGAAATTTTCAAATTCTGAACTAATAATGCTAGCTTTTTCAAATTTACACCATAGGTGTAGTATAATGTAAACATGTTACAACCTAAATTTAAACCATTTTTCTCCAGCAGTTTAGAAATTATGATAAATTTTGTATGTTTTTTGTTACGTCACTAAAAAAGTCAAAATATTTTGAATTTTGGTCTAATATTTTAACCCTATGTTCGTAATACACATACTTTTTGAAATTGCTCTGGGTTTTTCTGTGTCTCCTTTAGTTTAGGTCACAAATTTTTTTTAATTTACAAATATTCTTTTTTGTCTAAAAAACTGTAAGTTTTGTGTTTGAAAATTAAAAATATATGCTTATATACATTTCACAATAAAACCTAGGGCAATTTCCATTCCTCGTGATATTCTGAACCTGTGTAGGAACTTTCATGAATGTAGTACAAAAACTGCATCGCAAGGAGCATTTTACAGGAAGAAAAATGCTGAAAATATGAACATTGAGAAAACAGCGATTAAACATTTGATTGCATAACTCACATTAAAATCCACCAGGCTGATAGGTTGGACCCTCAGATTTCTTTTTCCTCTCCTCTGTTGCCGCTTTTTCCACCTTTTTCTTCTTTAGATGTTGCTTTTCTTCTGCACAACTTCGCTTCTTGCTTTGCAGGATACGAGTCTGATCTCGCTGCACTGAAGTTTTCCTTGCTGAGTCTACTACACTTTCACCTCTGATATTTTGCTGCAGCTCCAATGACTTAAGACTACCCATGTTAAACTCACTGATGCTTTTAATAACAGCAAGATCCAATTTTTGTTTTGATATGAAAACTTCCTTTGGGCACTTATTCAATATGACATGATGCAAAGATTCATTCCTGTTTTGCACCTCTCTAGTAATGTTGTAGAAGCCAGCCTCTGATATATTGGCAACATTTTAGCAACTATTTTGTCTGAAAGCCTTATTTTTCTTTTCTTGAATTGAAAATTTAAGAACTGAAAACAGATAAAGAATGTGGATGTAGGCAAATGAGGGCGTGACTCTGAGAGAGTTTAAAGGCCACCGACATTCAAATAAGCATTTAAAAATGGCGTTCGGAGGCAAATTATGCATTTTTCACATTCGGGAATATCTAAATTATTTTATGGAATTAAAATAAAAAAGTCGTTATTTTCACGATTTTCATGAAATTTCAGTCATACATACCCTTAAGTCCTAGGCTTCATAGTTAAACCACTATGTTATTCAAGTAAATTGATGGAAATAATAATTTTTTCCACACTAGCCGTGTGTAGGCTAAGGTTTTGATGAATAGAGCTAGGCCGGGGGATCCGTGGTTCAAATCCCGGCTATGGCATTGAATTTTTCAGTCTGGCTCTACTCATTCAAACCTTAGCCTACACACAGCTAGTGTGGAAGAAATTATTATTTCCATCAATTTACTTGAATAACACAGTGGTTTAACTATGAAGCCTGGGACTTAAGTACTTACAGAATAGTAAGTCACCACAAAAGGTGCGTGTCTCATAGCATATGAGAACTCCTAGTGGTCTACCAGGAAACATACGAGTCAGTTGGAGAATTTAATGTCATGTCGGCATGTTGGTCATAGTAGCTCAGTGGTTTACAGCAACCGCACGAAGAGCGGGAGTTCCGCGGTTCAAATCCCGGCTATGGCATTGAATTGTTCAGTCTGGCTCTTACCAATAGACCTAGAGATAAGAGAAAGAACTGCGCGATACTGGCTACGTAAAGGCAACAATTTAAGAGCCTCTCAATTAGCAGGGTTTAGGATCGAAGATGAATTAGAATTAAATGAAAAAGTAATAGAAACCTGGCAGGATGAATGGGATACCAGACTTACTCGTTTTTACCCGATATAAGGGAAAGTTTATTAATGAGATATTTACAGCCAACACAAGGTCTACTCCATTATCTGTCAGGTCATGGTCCGTACCCCGACTACTTACATCGGTTCGGTCAAAGAGACAGCAATTTATGTGCACGTGGACAAGTAGGTATCCCTGAACATAGTATATGGGAATGCGAAAATACTTTATTATTAAGAGTTCAATATGGCAAATACATCCAGAACAAAATGATAAATGAAATAATTATAAAAAGAAATTATATTATTATTTAAATAAAATAACAACACAATTTTCTAAAGATAAATATAAAGAATTTTATAGGCTCTAACTGGGAAACATTTTTTTTTTTTTTTTTTTTTTTTTTTTTTTTTTTTTGCGATTTTACTCCCTCATGTTTTAAATAATATATTATGATTCCGTCATAGTTATTTTAAACTTTTATTTATTTTATTAACTAAGAAACTATTATACCTATCTCTGCATGAGCTTGTAAATTTATTGTAAAACTTGCATGTACTTTTTATATTAAATATACAAAATGTAGTTATTTACTCTGCATGCAAGTTATAATTAATAAATATTCCTAAATTGTTATTAGTATTAAATGTTAATTATTGTAAATCATTAATATACTTAAATAATTATTGGCTATGGGACTCGGTCATATTATCAGATACCGAGTCAAAAGAGATAGGAGCTCAGTGGTCTGCAGCTGCGCAGGCTAGAGCGCTTTATTTCAGTCTGGCTCTACTCATTTCAAGTTGTTCAACGGCTTTTGCTAAAATAGAAATAGTGCAGTATCGTTTAGTGATTCGCTTTTTACTTTTAGATAGTAAAACTTGCGAGAAATTGGATGCTGTTTATGGAGACATTTCGCCTTCTGTAACAACAGTTATTGTTTTGGCTCCCAGATATGGTTACACTTGAACTCATTGAAAAGTCCACGGTACGATTTTCACAGACCATGGAACCAAAGTTCGCGAAGAGGTAGCGTCCACAGGTGTATCGACGGAAACGGCAATTGCACGATAAGTTAGAGATGAGAAAGTTGTTGACACGATAAGTGTCGCATTTGGTCACAGGCGGGTGCGGCTTTCAACTTCGAGGCTGTTTAAGCGAAATCCGAAGGACTTTTTGTGTTGAGTTGTCACTCTCGATGAGACCTGACTTCATCGTTATACTCCGGAAACAAAGCAACAATCAAAACAATGAGTTTCTTCCGGAGAATCTGCTCCAAAGAAGGCAAAGACGGTCCCATTCACCGGAAAAGTAATGGCGACTATTTTTTGGGATGCAAAGGATGCCATGGTCATTGACTTATTGGGAAAAGAAAAAAACATTACTGGAGCATACTACAGTGAGTTATTGACCTAATTCGACAAGAAGTTGAAGAAGATTCGGCCTCATATGGCGAAAAAGAAAGTTCTGTTTCACCACAATAGTGCCCCAGCACATTCGTCTAGAGTTGCCGACGCCAAACTACAAGAATTGCTGCCACGCCTCCCATACTTTCTTGTGCCCAAACATGAAGAAATGGGATTGCGATTTCATTATGGAGGGGATTCGGTGCGTAGGCCAACACCGTGGGCCCATTGTTCCTATGCCTCCAAGTGGGGACACCCTCGGGTGGAAAGATGAGGTAAAGGAGACAGAGTGGCTGACCTAAGGAGCCACGACAGTACAGAGGGCAGGGTCCCTACAGTTTACTTGAATAAGGACTTCCTCCGACAGTCCAGGACAGCGAACTCGCTCTCCTACAGCGGGACAACGAGTGCAGGAGCCGAGCCCTAAGGGTACCAAGGCAGGCGATCCGAATCCCAAAGGTCCCAGCAGAGGAGCGGAGACCAGCAACCGACCTACCGGAAGAGGAAGTAGTTTTCCTCAGAGCATATCATCCTGCCATGCACCGTCGAGACTCCCGCCGACACTTCTACCCTGAAACAGACCTCCAGATGAGAGATGATATGAAATGATAATGAAGGTGAAATGGAGGGACAGGAAATTCGGGGAATGTAATTAACCTACCCAGCATTAGCCTAGTGACCCGGGAAAACCCCTGGAAAACCCATGGATCAGGTAGGTCGGCCACGGGAATCGAACCCAGGCCTCCCGAATGCGGCGTGAGGCCCGGGTTCGATTCCCGTGGCCGACCTACCTGATCCATAGAGGGTCGCGGGTTCGAGTCCCGCCTTGGGCATGGGTGTTTATGTGTATAGTGAATATTTGTGAAATTAGGAAAATAGATAAGAAAATAAACGGAAATAATGAAAAATCGGTTACATAAGAAAAAGAGAAAAATATATATCTATATACATAGATATATATTTTTAATATAAAAAAAAGCGGGCCACAGACGAAACTGCCTGAGCCATCTTGCTCGGTAACATGAAGAATAGCTCGCAGGAAGAAAATTTAGATCAAATGAGAAGGTCGTCATGGAGACAGAGTCGTGTTTTGTAGAGCTTGACAGTTCTTAATTTTGGAGGAATTAAACAAATGACAGGAGCGCTGAGAGAAGTCTATTTCTCTATAAGGGACTATGTTGAGAAAGAAATAGTTTATTTTTGAAAAAAAAAAAAAAAAAACTGGCGGCTTCATTCCGTACATTCTCTTTGCTTGACTGTAATAAGACCAATAGCAATACAATACAATACTTACTTAAAATACGTCGGTAAACAAATGGTAGTAGTTTGAACAGTGTCGTTTTTACACGTCAGATGTCTCTCCCTTCCCAACACGAAACTTACGTTGTAGCTCCCAAAAGTTCAATGTTACCGAAGCCTTGAAAACTGTGTGACCCACTTACTCTCTTTTAGTGTCCAATTGCGTGCGAGACATGGAGATTTTTATTCCACTTTCTTCCGATACATTACATCATTCCTGGCTGGTAACACAAAAAACAAGACTTGCAAAAAAACAACCATCTAGGATGAAGAAATGGTATGATGTAACAGCACAAAATATTGGTGTAGATCATGAGATAATCCTGAATCAATCTCGTCGCAACTGTTATCGTGTTTGTCGAATGAAAAACAAGGAATTGCTGTTAGGATTATCTAATGCAGAAAAACAGCGATATTTCGTCATTCTTACGTCTCAACATTTCGGTAACTGGACTCGTATTGACAAATGTCCATCAACTTATTAGGACTTTATATCACTGATGTACTGATAATAGTTATAATTCGTAATCCACTATATTTAACTTTCCAAAAATTTATTTTTAAAACAAATTACAAATGTGTAAATTGTGGCATGTAATTAAAAACTGGTATTTTAAAAATTCTGAAAACCATAACACAATAGAAATATAATAAAATACATAAAAACTAGGGTTATGTCCTCAATTCTTGCGATACTTGCACGATATCGACATCGTACGATACTTGAGAAAATTCGCTGGATAATTTTTCGATACTTCGGTGGTGACTCTGAAATTTGTAGATATTTTATTGTAAAATCAAAAATATGACTGTCGCAAGTTGAAGCACTTATTTTAGATATTTCATGTTGTTAAGAAGAATAGTGAAAGAGTCACAGCACAGAGGTTCACTTTCTTCTCGGGCAAGGAGCCAGGTGAACAGATGATTAGATATCAACGTTTCGGAAGTGTACATCTCTCCCATCATTAGGATATTTATAAAATGTTATAACCACAAATGTACCACTGGATATAACACAAATATAAACAGAGACAAAACACTATCAAAATTCGCATTACTGAACAAAAGCCTGTTTTCAGTAAATTAAATGCCAGGTCAGGAGATGGCGTGAGTATAGAGAATTGTGTCAAAGAAACGTAACTACTTAACTTGATTATCAAGCTGTATAGATCTTTGTTTCTTAATTCGATGGATTTCAATTTTTAAAGCCGATTTCCAAGAGTGTTACATGTTTCCCTTTCCCTTTCCTAGCTGTGGTGATCGAGGCTTCAACGTCATATTCGGAGTAGCCGTTTTGACGGAAAGTGAGTCTCAGGTGCTGTAATTCTTGTTTTAAATGGCTGGGATCAAAGATAGACAAAGCTCTGTGGGCTAGTGTATTGAGAACTCCCAGTCGTTGAGACTTATGATGGAAACTATGAGCGTTCAGATAGAGATCGGTGTGTGTAGGCTTGCGATATACATCATGCCCCAGTGTACCGTTACTGTTTTTTGAAACAAGAATGTACAGGAATGGAAGAGTTCCATCCTTCTCCACTTCCATGGTAAAATGTATTTGAGGTCGAAGGCTGTTGAGATGCGCAAGAAGGCTAGGCAAAGTGTCTGATCCATGTGGCCAAGTGTCGTCCACGTATCTATAGAAACGAGATGGTTTAAGTGGAGCTGTGGCAAGTATTTCATGTTCTAGGTGTTCCATATAGAGATTAGCTATAGCTGATGACAAATGAGAGCCCATTGCTACTCCGTCTACTTGTTCAAAGAAAGTATCACCAAACAAGAAGAAAGTGGACGTCAGGGTATGTCGGAAGAGCTCTATGATATCAGCCGGAAAATGCTTCTTCAGAAGTTGGAAAAAGCCATCCAGCTTGGCATTTAATTTACTGAAAAGTCTTTTGTTCAGTAATGCGGATTTTGATAGTGTTTTGTCTTTGTTTATAGTTGTGAAATATCCAGTATTTTATTTGTGGTTATAACATTTTATAAATATCCTGATGATGGTAGAGATGTACACTCCCGAAACGTTAATATCTAATCGTCTTTTTCCTGGCTTGCTGCCCGAGAAGAAAGTCAGCTTCAGATCTTATTTTACATCACAGAGGTGTCATTGAAGGGAGTCCCTCTCCGCAAAGGAGGGTCCTTCGACTATTAATATACTGGGACTACGTCCCTTACTGGCTTAAAAATTTGTTTTTAACTAATATAATGATATTAGATATTAATGATATTAATGATATATAATGATTAGAGAAACATTTTGGAAGTTCTAAGAAGTTTTTGCAGGTGTAAGGTGTGATATTATGAGCTTATGATGGGCCTAGCACAAGTCTGTGGTCGAGGTCATACTCCCCGAGACCGAGGTCATTGAATCATGAAGGACGTTGAGCATAGAATCTTCGAGAGAGGTGTAGGATGTGGTCAGTGACTTTTGGAAAATTAAGATCAGAGTGAATGTTGTCATTGGGAATGTACCAATGAGATGATGTAACTGTACGAAGATATCGCTTTTGAGGAATCTGCAGTTTATATAGGTGGGTTTTTGCTGCAACTCCCCAGACAGGCAATATAAAGAAATAATATAACAAATAATATAAGGTAGGTAATGTGTAACCATGACAACGTAATATGATAAGTTGTTAAATGTTTTAAAAGATTTTGTTCTTCTGCTTATGAAATCTTAGGGGTAAGACGTGTATTTGTGTATCCAAGTGTATGCAGAAACAAGTTTGTGTATACATCCAAGATGTATAACTAGCATGTGCGCAGGAAAAGAAATAGTTCATCGTGGTATCAACCGTTGTTTGTAAACTCGACTACACTATTAATACAAAAGGCGTCCAGAAAGTAAGTTCTGTTTCAATTTATCTCCGCTGCAGCGCTGCGATCGCAGTTCCGCACATGCGCGGTAGACGCTCTGTATCAAGGAGAAGAAACATGCGTCATTGTGAGATCGCTGTCAGTCACGTACGCTTTGTTGCGCTTGTTTACAATGTCTGTGTTGATTGAAAATCCCGCCGCTTGTGAAATCAGATCTGTGATTCGTTTTCTGAATGCTGGGAAAGTGAAACCAATCGAAATTTATCGGCAAATTTGCGATGTTTACGGACAAAATGCGATGAGTGATACAATGGTGAGAAGATGGGTCCGATAGTTCAATGAAGGACGTAGTGAAGTGGACGATGAAGGACCAAGTGGGCGTCCATCTTTGGCTACAGAAGAACTGGTTCACGCGATTGATGACAAGATCCAGGAAAACCGCAAGTTTACAATTAGTGCTCTCGCTATGGAATTTCCCCAAATCTAACGATCACTAGTTTATGAAATTGTTACCAGAAAACTGAAATTTCGTAAACTCTTATCACGTAGAGTGCCAAAGATTCTTACTGAGCAACTCAAAACAAAACGGATGGGTGGTGCACTTCAGTTTTTGACCCTACGGGATTTGGCTGGGACGTGTTTGACCACCCCCCGTATAGCCCTGACGTCGCTCTTAGCGACTTTCATCTCTTTTGGCATCTCACATCTTTCCTTGGCGGTCAACGCTTCAACAATGACGAAGAGCTGAAAGAAAATGTTTCCAACTAGTTGAAGACACAGGCGGCAAACTTCTATGAAGAAGGTATACAAAACCTTGTGCCTCGCTATGAAAAATGCCTGAAACATTTCGGTAGTTATGTGGAAAATTAGTTTAAGAGTTGTAGAATTTTGTGCAATAAATAATTTTTCTGTATCTGTACAAAATTTAATTTTATTAACAAACAGAACTTACTTTCTGGACGTACTTCGTATTTAGAATTGTATCAAAGAGTTTAAAAATGTTTATGATGAATTAAATTTCCATCTTTGAACAAGAAAATATTACAACAAAGTTGTAATACTAACTTTCTCAGCTCCGTTACCACTACACTGGGAAAGAAAAAGAACTCATCACTGAAGAATTACAGATGCGCCTAACTATCCAGAGTTGCAGGAGAAATTTCTAGATTTTTTTCAAAATCGTCACCAAGAGGAGAATTCATGTGCATCCAACTTCATCCCAAATAATCCTGCTTCAAAGTAGAACAGTACACTGCATTACTGGAAAACAAATACAAAATTTCCACAAATTAGTATTTTATTAGAAATAATTTCCATAAACCAGACATTTCCAGAAATTACCAGATTTAACTGGTAAATATTTGTGTATTCCACCTGCAACAGTTTTCTCTGAAAGACTATTTAGTACAGCAGGACTCATATTTGACAGAAAAAGAAGTAGACTTGACCACGAAAGAGTAAAAATGCTAGAATTGTTAAACAAAAACTTACAAAAGTAGACTTATGCTTATAAACCTCTAATGTAGAGTTTAAAAAAGGTTCACAGATAGAAGTGAGATATTCAATGTTATTTGGGTACATTTTCCTATGCTTATACCTCTGAAAAAGCAGTTACTCATGTTTTATCTCTTGGACACCCAAAGAGAACGGAATTATAAACACATTACCATAGCAACTGTTTGAAACATTTGACTATCTCGGAACGGAATGAAACGGTACCGGATTATAAAGACGTCACCATAGCGACCAGTTCTTTAACACATTTGAATATCACTTAAAGTCTACTGTATTCCCTTGTAACTACAATAAGATAATGTTTATCTTGAAGTAGATAGAGCAATAAGTGTTTGTACAAGAGTAGAGAAAGTCATGTATACATCACATAGCGACCAAAACATTTGACTATCACTTAAAGTCTACTGTATTCCCTTGTAACTACAATAAGATAATATTTATCATGAAGTAGATAGAGCAATAAGTGTTTGTACAAGAGTAGAGAAAGTCATGTATACATCACATAGCGACCAAAACATTTGACTATCACTTAAAGTCTACTGTATTCCCTTGTAACTACAATAAGATAATATTTATCTTGAAGTAGATAGAGCAATAAGTGTTTGTACAGGAGTAGAGAAAGTCATGTATACATCACATAACGACCAAAACATTTGACTATCACTTAAAGTCTACTGTATTCCCTTGTAACTACAATAAGATAATGTTTATCTTGAAGTAGATAGAGCAATAAGTGTTTGTACAGGAGTAGAGAAAGTCATGTATACATCACATAACGACCAAAACATTTGACTATCACTTAAAGTCTACTGTATTCCCTTGTAACTACAATAAGATAATATTTATCTTGAAGTAGATAGAGCAATAAGTGTTTGTACAAGAGTAGAGAAAGTCATGTATACATCACATAACGACCAAAACATTTGGCTATCACTTAAAGTCTACTGCATTCCCTTGTAACTACAATAAGATAATGTTTATCTTGAAGTAGATAGAGCAATAAGTGTTTGTACAGGAGTAGAGAAAGTCATGTATACATCACATAACGACCAAAACATTTGAATATCACTTAAAGTCTACTGTATTCCCTTGTAACTACAATAAGATAATGTTTATCTAGAAGTAGATAGAGCAATAAGTATTTGTACAAGAGTAGAGAAAGTCATGTATACATCACATAACGACCAAAACATTTGAATATCACTTAAAGTCTACTGTATTCCCTTGTAACTACAATAAGATAATGTTTATCTAGAAGTAGATAGAGCAATAAGTGTTTGTACAAGAGTAGAGAAAGTCATGTATACATCACATAGCGACCAAAACATTTCACTATCACTTAAAGTCTACTGTATTCCCTTGTAACTACAATAAGATAATGCTTATCTTGAAGTAGATAGAGCAATAAGTGTTTGTACAAGAGTAGAGAAAGTCATGTATACATCACATAGCGACCAAAACATTTCACTATCACTTAAAGTCTACTGTATTCCCTTGTAACTACAATAAGATAATATTTATCATGAAGTAGATAGAGCAATAAGTGTTTGTACAGGAGTAGAGAAAGTCATGAGAGTGCAATACGTGAGCTACTCTTATACACAGACAAAAATACATACAGGCGCCTCAAAATATGCATTTTCAAACAAAAATCTGTATCGAATATCTAAGTGGAATGTAGAGAAGTTAAGAATTTTTAACCTCTTGTTTTCAGATTTTCCCTTCCGTTGTCCCAAAGCTTCAATATAATGGACTTTTACTGAAAGCAGGTTTCGTTCGATGAATGAGGGCATTTCCGATGTATGATAATGCGACCTAGAACTCAATTTCTCAGTGACTAAGGCAAAAATCGAAACAATAATGGGAGAAACTCAGGCTGAACAAATGAAATCACATCCGCAGTTATCTAATTGACTTTCAAAACATGGATACATTGCTTATTATGACTGTTTGATATGTTAAAACGTACAGATTAAATACTTGATACAGTATTAAGCAGAGTTGAAATTGTATATTTGATTATTTCATTTATTAATATATCCATTAATTAACGTCCTCCAACGTTAAGTCACATCGGATGTGAAAAAATGATGTTCAAATGAGTACAGGGTACATAGAGCTTAGAGCTACCAGACATTCATCTTTCAGGATAAGAGAAAACCTCCAACGTTAAGTCATATCGGACGATGAATGAAATGATGTTCTAATGAGTACAGTATACATAGAGCTTAGAGTTACCAGACATTCATCTTTCAGGATAAGAGAAAACCTCCAACGTTAAGTCATATCGGACGATGAATGAAATGATGTTCAAATGAGTACAGGGTACATAGAGCTTAGAGTTACCACACATTCATCTTTCAGGATAAGAGAAAACCTCCAACGTTAAGTCATATCGGACGATGAATGAAATGATGTTCAAATGAGGACAGGGTACATAGAGCTTAGAGTTATCAGACATTCATCTTTCAGGATAAGAGAAAGCCTCCAACGTTAACTCATATCGGACGATGAATGAAATGATGTTCAAATGAGTACAGGGTACACAGAGCTTAGAGTTACCAGACATTCATCTTTCAGAATAAGAGAAAACCTCCGACGTTAAGTCATATCGGACGATGAATGAAATAATGTTGAAATGAGTACAGGGTACATAGAGCTTAGGGTTACCAGACATTCATCTTTCAGGATAAGAGAAAACCTCCAACGTTAAGTCATATCGGACGATGAATGAAATGATGTTCAAATGAGTACAGGGTACATAGAGCTTAGAGTTACCACACATTCATCTTTCAGGATAAGAGAAAACCTCCAACGTTAAGTCATATCGGACGATGAATGAAATAATGTTCAGATGAGTACAGGGTACATAGAGCTTAGAGTTACCAGACATTTATCTTTCAGGATAAGAGAAAACCTCCAACGTTAAGTCATATCGGACGACGAATGAAATGATGTTCAAATAAGTACAGGGTACATAGAGATTAGAGTTACCAGACATTCATCTTTCAGGGTAAGAGAAAACCTCCAACGTTAAGTCATATCGGACGACGAATGAAATGATGTTCAAATAAGTACAGGATACATAGAGTTTAGAGTTACCAGGCATTCATCTTTCAGGATAAGAGAAAACCTCCAACGTTAAGTCATATCGGACGATGAATGAAATGATGTTCAAATGAGTACAGGGTACATAGAGCTTGGAGTTACCAGACATTCATCTTTCAGGATAAGAGAAAACCTCCAATGTTAAGTCATATCGGACGATGAATGAAATGATGTTCATATGAGTACAGGGTACATAGAGCTTTGAGTTACCAGACATTCATCTTTCAGGATACGGGAAAACCTCCAACGTTAAGTCATATCGGACGATGAATGAAATGATGTTCAAATCAGTACAGGGTACATAGAGCTTAGAGTTACTAGACATTCATCTTTCAGGATAAGAGAAAACCTCCAACGCTAAGTCATATCGGGCGATGAATGAAATAATGTTCAAATGAGTACTGCGTACATAGAGCTTAGTTACCGGACATTCATCTTTCAGGTTAAGAGAAAACCCCGAAAAAAACCTTACCAGATAACTGACCCTTATCCAGTTTAGAACTCGGGACTCCTGAAGAGGTGGGCAGCGTCTTCCAAGGAAGCAACATAAGGATTTTTAAAAAATCCCCATAAATTAGCTTATATTAAGATTTTTCAGGACATAGATAATATATAAATTGAAATAAATTTTTTAATAATAGGCGATATTTACTTACTGTGATTTTCAACGTACCTTTCTATCATATGGTTAAATACAACTTTATTTTGCTGAGAGACCTGTTCTTTTATCTATGGCGCGGAGCCACCGGCTATACTTCGCTTACGAAGGAGGCCATGCTAAATACTTTTAAGCCCGAAAATAATGCAATGCCCTTAGCCGGGTTTGAACCTGTAAGGACGGAAAGCAGTGGCTGTTATGTCTCCCCTAAACTGTAGAGAACGAGAAGCTTCTTTAAGTTCTTTTTATCCAGAAATAATTTTGTGTGACTGATAAACCATACAGATAGACAACATCTTACTACAGAAAAATATGGAATCTGGTAAAATCACATTATTCATATCAAATATTTTTGTGGAGCTAACCACTTCGGAGGTATTCCTTTATTTGGTTTGCGTTTTTGAATATTAACACTCTTTTAAAATAAATCGTTATTCGTTTTCTATCTCTTGGCAATGCAAAGAGGACAGTATTTCAAAGCCGTTATCAAAGCGAAGGGTTATTTAAAACATTTGACTATCGCCTAACGTCTAGTATATTCCCATTAACGATAAAGTAGATAGATGAATAAGTGTTTGGTAGAATAGTTCGTGCAGATTTAATTTATTTTCTTTGGCTTATTTCTTTTAACGTAAAGTAAAAATATCACCGTACCTCAATTTACTTATTTTGCAGCACTATAACAACTAAATAAATGAACACACGACACGTGTATGAAATTATTCGATGCATCATCTACAGGATCGAGCTTGAGAACTATTCTTGTTATGCGATACCGCTGACACCATCTATGTGTCAAATTAGGAACTATTGTTTTTTTTTTTTTTTTTTTTTTTGTAATTAACGTCCTCCAACATTTTAGTCATATCGGACGATGAATGGAATGAGTGAAATGATGCTCAATGGGTCCGGGGTCCATGGAGCTTAGAGTTACCCGACATTCGTCTATCAGGATAAGGGAACCCCGGAAAAACCTTATCCAGGTAACTCACCCTGACCGAGATTCGAACTCGGGACCTCTTGAACGTGAGGCAGACATGCTACCATCTACGGTACCTAAGCGGGCAGGAACTATTGTATGTGCAGCTTTTGTAAATGTTTAGGGGAGATATGCCTGGTACCGCACATGTATGTTTTTTTCAAAATTTAAACAAAATGCAGTGGACAACAAGTAGCGTGTTACTATTATCATGAAGCTAATAAGAAACAGAAACAGCATTAGTAATGAACATTCTTGAACGCGAGCCATATTGACTTTTATTAACCAAAATAAGTATTAGTGATAACAGAGCATGTCAAAAAGTGTGTCCCAGTACTGGACAGACGTAAATAAATACATATTTATAAAAGAAGAGGAATTGCATAATAAATCACAAGATTCTTATCATAATTATTGTATTTTTGAGATAAAAAGAGAACACGGTGACATGATAATATATTTTTCCAAAAGTTCTCTAGAGATTATCACAACAAAATAAAAATGTCTTAGAAGTAATGAAACATTTTTTTTAAACACAGTAATCACATTTATAAAAAATCAATGTTCTCTTGCCCTGTACATTCAATATGTGTCCAACTCTTGCACGAAACACACTGAACCCAAGCCTCGTCTGTCATTTCTAAGCAAATGATACATTCTGTTAGAACACTTCAATCGACTTTTGTTTTGGTTCCAAAATGTAATTTTCTTTTAGTCTTCTAAGGCTCTTCACTATTTCCAGTTTGTGTTGGCACAGAGTTAGAGCTAGGTTCTCTATAGTTTTATTAATGTTAGTCCTGCGTCCCTTTGCTATTGGTTCGTTCTCTTGTTGTTGTGCCTTTTCCTGCAACATCAACTTATACAGAGTCGATGTTAATGTTTCAGCAATATATATTGCTACTCCCAGGCTCATTGATCCTTCTATCACCCTCTTTATTGCTTGTTTCATATTTTCTCCTAACCATTTTCCTTTCTTTTTGGCCTCAATGTTGATAGGAATGTCTATAAATAATCTAATGTCAGTGCAAGTTCAGGGGATAAAAATAAACCTTCGCGTACGGTACTGAGAAAATTGCTATCGTACGGTACTGAGTAACTCACACGTGCCTATATATAACGTCATAGCACGGCCCGATTCTTTTAAACCGACACTGCATTTTGTGTTTGTGTAGTCTACTTAATACCAAATAATATGAGTACAAATAATTAATCAGTTCTTCACCGGACAAGTCAGCAAGTTATTATCAGCACAGCTCCAGTACACTATACGACTTCTCTGAACAATAACTTCTGATTCAACGGTCAAAGGGGAGGGAAAACTTTCCGTTGGTAACAAAGATAGTTGTTTGTCTAAATACACACCATGAGGTTCTATTATCTATCGACAACTACGAGATACTGACACTGTGCGGTACTGGGCGCATCTCCCCTATATATTTTATCTGAACCTCGTAGTAGTAGTAGTAGTAGTGGGGCTTAGGGGCGCACAACAGCTGAGGTCATTAGCGCCCGAGCTCAGACTAGGTAAAGCCCAACTGAAATGTAAACGCTAAAAACAATAAAATCCACTAAAAAGTCCAAAAACAGGAAAAAAAACATAAAAGATGCTCAAACTGTTAAAATAGCTAAAATAGGAGTGCCGAGATGGATCTAAAATGAGGCACGGCGAGGGATGTTGAAATCATATGGAACGAAGCATTCCGCTGCGCTGTAAAAAGTCGAAGAGGCCCTCCACAGCAGCAATATCATCCCTCAACATTGCGCTGAGGTTGGATGCCAAACCCAAGGAGGAGCGCAACGTTGAGTAAAATCGGCGCTCCACTAAAAAGTGCTCTACCGTCAAAGGCTCACCGCAGTGAGCACAATGAGGTGCTGAGTCCTGGCGTAACAAGTGTTGATGGCTAAAACGGCAGTGCCCGATGCGAAGTCTAGCTAAAATAACTTCTTCCCTGCGAGAAGAACGTGAAGATGTGGCCCAGAGAATCGGAAGAGGTTTAACCTCCCGGAGTTTGTTCCCAACGAGCGCGGACCAGTCATCATGCCAGCGAGTGTTGATGGCTCGGCGAAGGGAAGCACTAAGATCCTCGAAAGGAACAGAATTGCTAAAAACTATGGGGGATAAAATAGCAGACTTCGCGGCGGCATCAGCAGCCTCGTTGCCCGGAATGCCTACGTGTCCGGGAACCCAAACGAACGACACGTGGAACCCTGAATTAGCGAGCGAATGCAGCCGATCCTGTATTCGCTGTACTAGGGGATGGCTGGGGTACAGCGAACGAATGCTCTGTAGAGCACTCAGAGAATCGCTACATATGGCAAAGTGGTTAGAGTGCTGCTGGCTGATAAAATGTAGGGCTTGATAGATACTAAAAAGTTCAGCGGTAAAAATCGAGCACTGTCCGGAAAGACGAAACGTAAAACGCTCCGCAGCAGCTACGAAGGCACAGCCAACACCACAGTCGGTTTTAGAACCGTCCGTAAAAATTAAACTGTAGTTCTTAAATTGCTGCTGAAGTTCTAAAAATGCGGATTGGATGCCAGTGGTCGGAAACGCAGACCTGGGCATCGACGTCAGCCCAAGGTGGAATAGGGTGTCATACCGCGACCAAGGAGGAAAAATAGATTCCCTGCGAGGTAATACTGGCGGTAGTGTGATGTCCAGGGCCCGAAGAAGCAGGCGAAACCGAACACCGGGCGGAAGTAATGCAAGGGGGCTGACAGCGTACTGGCGATCAAGAGACGAGTCAAAGAAAGGCTTGTACGTTGGGTGCGTGGGTAGAGAGGATAGACGGCATGCATAGGTGCCTAAAAGAATATCTCGCCTATAGCACAGGGCAGGTTCAGCTGCTTCAGCGTACAGACTGGGGATGGGGCTGGTTGGAAAAGCACCAGTAGCTAGACGTATCCCCCGATTGTGCACAGGATCCAAACGGCTCAAAATGGAAGGCCGTGCCGACGAATATACCACACTCCCATAGTCAAGCTTTGATCGTACCAGGGACCGATAGAGCTGTAAGAGCACGGTCCGATCAGCTCCCCAGGATGTACCTGATAAGACACGTAAGATATTGAGGGACCGGGCACAGCGACCTTTCAGGGAAGCGATATGAGAATCCCAGCTAAGCTTCCTATCGAACACCAATCCTAAAAATTTAGCTTCCTCTGCAAAAGGAAGCGTATGGGGACCGAGGTGGAGTGAGGGTGAATCAAACGCCTTACGGCGCCAAAAGTTCACTCACACGGTCTTCTCGGTGGAAAAATGGAAGCCGTTGTGGAGGCTCCAAGTGTAAAGGCGATCTAAACAGACCTGGAGCCGACGCTCCAAGATACTCGTCCGCCGAGAGCTACAATATACGGCGAAGTCATCAACAAATAACGAAGAGGAAATTCCAGCGGGAATACATTCGGTGATAGGATTGATGGCGATGGCAAAGAGGGTAACGCTGAGGACCGAACCCTGGGGTACCCCGTTTTCCTGATGGAAAACGCGGGATAGATTACAACCCACCCTAACACGAAAGGACCGCTCCATCATGAATTCCCGGAGAAAAATGGGAAGTCGACCACGAAGACCCCATTGATGTATGGTGCGTAGTATGCCAGTCCGCCAACAGGTGTCATAAGCTTTCGTAAGGTCAAAAAAGACGGCCACAGTTTGGCAGCGGCGCAGGTAGGCGTTCATGATATGTGTCGAGAGGGAAATCAGGTGATCAGTGCTGGAACGGTAACGGCGAAATCCGCATTGGATGTTGCACAGAAGGTTCTCCGACTCAAGCCACCATCGTAAGCGCCCATTAATCATGCGCTCCATCACCTTACACACTGTACTGGTGAGGGAGATGGGGCGGTAACTGGAGGGCAAACGGCGGTCCTTACCCGGTTTTGGGACCGGAATGATAGTTGCCTCGCGCCAAGCTGTAGGGAAAACTCCGTCACGCCAGATGCGGTTGTACATGCGAAGCAGAAACTCTTTACTAGCAAAGGAGAGGTGTTGAAGCATAGCCACGTGAACACCATCAGGCCCAGGAGCGGATAAGGGAGAGGAGCATAACGCCGAGTCCAGCTCCCGGAAGCTAAATTCTGCGTTGTAGCACTCCAGGTTAGCTGAGCGGAAAGATAATTCCTGGGCCTCAATCTGAGACTTGAGGACCCGAAACGTCGAAACGTAGTTGGCAGAGCTGGAGGCTGCAGCAAAAGTGCTACCCAGGCAGTTAGCAACCTCAACCGTATCTACAACGGTGAGAGGTCCATCCTGGAGTCCAGGAATGAATGAGGGTGGCCGTTTACCAGCAACACGACGGAGTTTCTCCCAAACCACGGAAGAAGGGGTGGTGTGCGAGAAAGAGACAACAAAGGAAGTCCAGGACGCTCTTTTGCTAGCCCTAAAAACACGTCGGGCTTGTGCGCGCAGCTGTTTATAAGCTACCAAGTTCTCGACGGTGGGGTGATGTTTAAATACCCTAAGAGCTTTCCGGCGTGCGCGAAGGGCATCGCGGCACTCAAGAGTCCACCATGGGACAGTCAAACGCCGAAGCTCCGTGGAGGATTTCGGAATAGATTGCTCGGCAGCGGAGACAACAACTGAAGTGAAATGGTCGACCAGAAGGTCAATAGAAGTAAACTGTGAATCCTTGAATGTGGCAGCTTCGGAAAAGAGCGCCCAGTTGGCCTTGGAGAGTTGCCATGAGGGTGCACGCGAGCGGGGAACGTTGTGAGAGAGTAACGTTAGCACACATGGGCAGTGATCACTGGAATGAGTGTCAGATACTACATGCCATTGGAAACAATGAGCAAGCTGTGTGGAGCAGAGAGAAAGATCGAGATGGGAGGGAGAACCGGTGGAATCGGAAAAATAGGTGGGTTCACCAGTGTTTAAAACAAGGAGGGGAAACTGGTCAAAGAAGTCAGCAAGTAGGGTTCCCCTTGCACACGCCCTAGGAGAGCCCCAACACGGATGATGGGCATTAAAATCCCCCAAAAGAAGAAAGGGTGTGGGGAGCTGCGAAGCGAGTTGAGAGAGCTCGGCAGGAAGGACGGAGTCTGAAGGGGGGAGGTAAACTGTGCATAAGGTAAACGATAAACCGGGAAGACTGAGCCGAAGGGCAACAGCTTGCAAACTAGTGTTAAGGGGTAGAGGTTGACCAAAAACATCAGCACGTGTGAGAATCATGACACCACCATGAGCAGGAGAGCCCACTTCCGGCACAAGGTCGAAGCGTACCGGAATATAATGACGCAAATCAAAAGCATCCTGAGGGCGAAGTTTGGTCTCTTGTAAACAAACCGCTATGGGGTTGTAGGACCGCAACAAGAGCTGGAGCTCTGCCCTATGTGAGCGCACACCACGAATGTTCCACGTTAAGAGAGCCATGGAAAAGAACTAGGGGGGAGCGGCGGTGTTAGGGAGAACATTAAAGGTTGCAAGGGCGCGAGGAATGCGGGTTCAGGTTGTCGGACGACGTTTCTCTTTTTTCCGCACTTTGGCGCACTTGGGACCGACAAACGGTCGCTCCATGGGCGACTCCTCAGATGTGCGGGAGTCGGAAGAGTCCCTTCGAGAAGGGGATCGGGAAACCGACTGAACAGAAGTCCTGCCGGTTCCTCGAATGCGACTACGGGAGCGGCACACCGTAGAAGTACCGGGAGTAGTGCTGACCGACACGGAACGTGAAACTGCAGCTGGGGCAGTAGAGGAGCTAGACGAGGCTGCTGGTGCCAACGCCTTAAAAGGTTTGGCAGTCTCCAGCAAGTCGCATTGGGTTGAAGCATCCGATACATTGAGGGTCCGTGTGGCAACAGACTGCGTCGCCTGCACAGGAGAGCGGCGAACTGCTGATGCGTAACCCAAGCTGGCAGCGGGTTTCAGTTGCTCAAACCGTCTTTTTGCCTCTAGAAAGGACAGACGTTCTTTGACGCGCAGTTCCTGAATGGCCTTCTCATCAAGAAACTGCGGACATTGCCGGGAGCTGGAGGGATGCGTACCACCGCAATTGACGCAGACCGGGTCACGAGTACATATAGCGTCGCCATGGGGAGGTAAACCGCAACGGTCGCATACAGCATCAAAAGTACAGCGGGCCTGAGTATGCCCAAACCGCTGACACCGAAAACAGCGCATAGGGTTTGGGACATAAGGACGCACTGCAGCACGTTCGTACCCACAATAGATAGCGTCCGGCAATGTGGTACCTTTGAAAGTGAGGAAGACTGTCCGCAACGGAACAGACTGTCCATCACGTTTACCAAGGAGACGGTACGCCTCGCACACATTCTGGTCAGTCAAATTAGATACTATTTCCTCGTTAGAGAGGCCGTCCAAACTGGAAGTTGTCACCACCCCTCTACAGGTATTCAAAGTCTTATGTGGGGCTACCCGAATGGGGTAGGAACCCAACAAGCAAGCCTTCAGGAGCTTACTGGACTGATCCTGGTTCTTTGTTTCTACCAAAAGGGTACCGTCTCTTAACCGAGTTGCAGATTTTAGAACGCCACATATCCGATCAAAAGATATAAAAAGGACTAATGTCTCGCATTGTCTTGTTTTCGCAGGTCAGGGTCACAACCAAAAAAGAATCGAATGGGGAAGGTTTGCGCGGAGGAGCCATGGTTAGGGGACCCCCTTCCGGAACCGGCGGCGTCAGCCTGCCATCCGGGGGTGAAAGAAAAAGACACCAAACCTTCACGGTCTGCGCCGTCATGGGAGACCCCTCCCACGACCGATCTCAATTGTACTTCAGAAGAGCTACCGTCCAACTACTGTTGCCCAAATGTGAGAACCGTTCACCACGTGACACCCCGGCTTTAGGCCCCTACCACAGGAATAACCGCCTGTGGCCCCCCACTTTAGGCCGTGCAGCAGTCAACGGACGCATGCACGGATTCAGGGGGCTTGTGGTTGATTACACCGGGGCTCCCGTCAGCGGTAACACGTCCGGCTGGTAATACTGGCCCAATGACTCACGGCCTTCGGACCATTAAAACCAGCCGGGCCTCATGGAGACTACGTGAGTGTACATGACGGTGTGGACGGGCTCCGCACCTAAGGTCACACACAGGGTCAGTAGGGAGTCCACTACAACCTTCACGCCTGAGACCTCCGGAGAGCACGCAAGTCGGAAGCCGCGCTGGAACCGTGGGACAGGAACCACGGAGACAGAAGAAAGATCCCTGGTGGTGAGGCAGGAGTTTATAAACCTAAACAGCTAAAGCTAAAATAGAACAATAAACCTAGAAGAGGAAGAAGCTTAGAACTAAGGGTGACCAACGTGGCACAAACAAAATGGGGTGAGAGGGTGACGATGGGGATGATTGGCTCGGGACCCCGGGATCGCCAATGCCCGTACCTACCGTAGTAGGCCCCTGGGGGCTGAACCTCGTAAAGAATCATATTTTGGTTGCCTTGATATCTCTTAACCAGCTACTACTTGCTATGATTTTGGAAGGGTAGGGTGATACCCTGCCGTAAATTTATGGCATTAAAACAACCACACGCTGGATAAAGAGGACCTCTTACTAAAATTAAGTCATATTTCACACCCAATATATAACCCAAGCAGTTACAGAGCGCCCATAAATAATTCTCATTTCTATATGTACCTCCAAAAGTTATCATTTGATACGCCACATTATACAGCAGAACGTGAATTATACTGCAGTATTCAATTAAGAATAATTTGAATAAATGTTTGTGGGACTGCAGCATTAAATGGCTTATTATAAATCGTACGAAATTACACTCTCTGGCATAAGAGTCAGAAAATATATGACGTAATTATCATGGCAACAAGACAGGAACATAATTTTCTCTAATATGCATGCAAGAAAACCTGAAATGCACACTCTTGCAAGTGCAGCAACATTCAGACACCCCATTTTTCGTTCCTCTATCCACAAAACCTTCCATATTAGTTTCCGTAAGAACTGTAGATGTCTTTTGGAACTATTAAACCCTCAGTATTCTTGACTGAGCTCAAAAAGTCAATCGCACATGTCAATCCATTTTCAATACTTTAAACATAACCTCACATTTTCCCCTATAAGTATTGAAACAAATGAAACAACATCTTACCAACCATATTACGTTTCTGATTTGTTATGCATTATAACTTTACATTTAACAAATTTACTAGTTACTTTTACCTATTTTTAAGCTACAAAACGTTGTATATAACACATGTATGTAGTTTTAATTTAGCACCCGTAAAGATTAACGCGTTCGCAGTGCGTGGATGCTGTACATTGTAACCTAACCTAGTAAAATAAACATTCCACAATCTTGTTTCTGAACAAAGAACTAGGCACATTATTTACTCATTCTTCGTTTTGTTTCCGAACCCATTAAGAAAGAGACGTGCATTCGGAATGATTCAAAACACACGCAGTGTTTATTTTAGACAACAGAGTGACTTTGTTGTAGAAATGGTATTAGAACTAGGGCATTGAATATCCTTGCCCCCGTTATGTGTGCTGTAGACTCAAATGATGTACTTGGTCGTCTCTGACTACCTTGTTAGTCGTTTAGACCATGAGATACAAGGTAAAACTGAATGTAAATTATACTACGTCCAGGAAATGAAACTATTTTACGAGTTCCTTGCCGGGATTAGTCAACTATTGCTTAGGTAAATCTAAAATCACTTCTGCTAGATTATTTATGATAGAATAAAAGCTGTCACGCAATTAATCCGTGTCCTCCAAAGACACAATTTAAATAAATTTATGTTCTATTCACCTTCTTCAGTAAATTCAGAGCACACATTAGTAGCGTATCTGCCTCACGTTCGAATTTCAGTCAGGGTAAGTTACCTGGATAAGGTTTTCTCCGGAGTCTTAGCTTATCCTGAAAGATGAATGTCTGGTAACTCTAAGCTCTATGTATCCTGTACTCATTTAAACATCATTTCATTCATCGTCTGATATGACAACGTTGGAGGACGTACATTTAAGGAAAAGTAGATTCTTGTGTTCGATAGGAACATTCTGGCTAAAGTACAGAAAATGCTGTATTGTAGAAAGTACATGCAGTGTTTGGTCTTTGGAAGAGGCGCATTAAAACATCCAAGTCACGCTCACTTGAGTAGCGAATGTTGATAAACGAAATGACGAAGCAAGATGCACCTTTGAGCTCGTTTCTCCAACATTTGCGTCAAATCTTCAAGTGGGCACATCCTCCTTCACACCCAACAATAGAAGATAAAGCAGATAAAATTGACTATCGCTGACGCGAAGTCAAGAATGGAAAGGTTTTCCCAATTTAAAGAGCACAAATAAAGCTTTGGGCCAAAGATCAAAAGACAATGTTGTTATCTTGCACGTTGTTTTGTTGCTAATTCTGATGCAACGATGCTTATGTAGATAAACAATAGCATTTTTAACGTGAGCAACCTTTGGTGCTGAGGTAAATTACAGAGAAAAAATAGATATGATAACAATAACATCATAATAATCTGTTTATGAATGTGTAAGCTCACGTTGCAACAAACTCCGATGGTACATGTAAGGATTCCATTTAGCACGAACCGGGTTCGAGTTGCATAGGACCGGCAATCGGATCTTGTTTCTGAGAGACAGCCCGTTGTGTGTTATGCGTGTACATGTCCTAGAAGGGACTTAAGGGACCACATAACGGATTGTGGACAGTGGCGGCTCGTGCCGAAAAATAACAGAGTGCTGCGGGAATAAAAGTGAATGCAGCTCATCTAGTTTCGAAAAATGAAGTCCATGCGCCCATGTTTGTTCATGATATAAACAGAATTTCTACTTCCTTTCGCTTTTTGCTCAATTTTTAGATCGGGTATTACTCGCCTTAACTTTTTTATACCAACGCTTTCTTCTAATGCTCGTTTTGAAAAAGGAGTTTTTAGAAATTTATTATCCGTGTTCATTATTTATTGGTTATAGTTTTCCTTACTCATACACTGAATAAAATGAATTTAAAACATGTTTCACACTCACACACAAAATAAGCGATTAAATAACGTTACACAAAGGAATACTTGGATACAATGCGAGCTCGCGAACCGCATTCACTTGTTATGAGCGATTCTCGTTACGGTCGCGGGAATGGAGCATCGTGCCAACATAAAAGGTGTATCACAATCTGCCCTGCGATTTTATAACCATTAGGTATTGGATCTGTTTACGTAAGAAGAATGGAATTAGTTTCTAGAAGTAAAATATAAAACAATTATAGATTGTTAAATAATTTTCAATGCATATTCAAGTTCTACAGCTACGAGGGTGGGTCAAAAATAATGCCTCCTATTTTTCCCCCTTAAATAAATAAGTTATGTGAAAACTTTGAATTTGGCGCAATTCCTCAAACCTTCTTCTCCAATCCCCTGCTGTAGTAACTTCCTAAGTCAACAGGTGGCAGCACTGCATCCGTTTGCAAAATGGCTGACATCGACATTCGTATTAAACTGCGTTCTGTGATTGAATTTTTGACAGGTAAGATCAGCAAGAAATGGGAAAGGAAAAATAATAAGGCAAAGGATGATTTTGAGCAATAGAATTGACTGCGGAAGGTGAAACGCCAATTCGCATTCACGAAAAGCTAAAAAGTGTGTATGGTGATGCAACGGTGGATGTCAGCACTGTTAGGCGATGGGTTCGTCGCTGTAACGAAGCTGAAGTGTGTAGTGTTTAACGCCCGCTTTTACTACATACGGCACCGCAGGCGGTGACACTGATGATACATGAGATGAAGATAGATCACAGGTGGAATAAGAAGGCGGGGGAAACCGGAGGTCCCGGAGAAAACCCGCCCCAGCGCCGTGTTATCCACCACAAATCTCACTTTGCGGTCACCTGGTATCGAACCCGGGCCGCCTTGGTGAGAGCCAAGCGGTTTAACCACTGAGCCACGGCGCGGCCTGTAACGAAGCTGAAGAGCAAACACCATTGGCAGATAAAAGCGAAGCGGCAGGCTGGTGACTGCAGTGACTCCATGCAACATTCAGTCGCCGGGTAACAACAGGTGAATTGTGTCGTATTACCTCCCTCAGTAAAGGCAGTGTGATGACGATTATTCAACAACTGGATTACTCAAAAGTTTGGTCACGTTGGGTACCAAGAATGTTAACCGCCCAAAACAAAGAAACAAGGAAAACAATAGCCTCCGAACACTTGCAGCGCTTCAATTTGGAGAGAGAGGAGTTTCTGGAAAAGATTGTTGCTGGAGATGAAATATGGGTTCATTTTTTGAACCTGAATCAAAGAATGGAATTGCATCACAGGTCAGCGAAGGAAAAAAAAATCAAAACTCAGCGGTCGGCAGGGAAAGATGGCGACAGTGTTTTGGGATGCAGAGGGTGTGCTTATGATTGATTTTTTGGAGCAGGGATGCACAATAAATTCTGTCCAATACGTCAGAACTCTCAAAAAGCTGAAAGCACGACTTCGCCGAGTTCGCCCAACAAAAACTATGGCGGATATTCTTCTTTTGCATGACAATTCAAGACCACACACCAGTCATTACATCACTGCAGAAATTGAGAAATTGGGATGGCAAGTCTTACAGCCCTGACCTGGCACCATCAGACTTTCATCTGTTCGGGCAACTAAAGGAAGCTCATCGTGGGAGTCATTTTGAAGATGAGGAGGCTGTGAAAACGTCCGTGCGTCAATGGCTTAGGAAGCAAGACCGTGTGTTTTACCACACTGGAATACATGCCCTAGTTAAAAGATGGACCAAAACTGTGGAAAAGGACGGAGATTATATTGAATATTGACAAATTAATCGTCAATGTTGTAATTTTCAAGTTATGTAAATTGGATTCAATTTTCTTGGCAATTAAAATAGAAAGAATAGGAGGCATTACTTTTTGACCCACCCTCATATAACTATGAGTGTTGGTGGCCCTGGTTCACCGTAAAGCGAATGATCACCGCGCAACACCCAGCTGCAGCACGCACTTGTGCGAAAATCTAGGGAACTTAGGACATCAGGGAGACAAGAGGGGAAGGTTGTACGCATGTGCAGTAACTGATTGCCGAGCTTGCTGGCTCTCAGCACGTTGACGTCACGGATGAGTTCCGTTAGTTACGCAGATGTTTTCCATGCAACCGGAGTTCATTATTGATCGTACTCGATTTGTTTTACTTACAATAATGCATTGTTATTTACATGGTTTTTTAAAATTTCTACAATGTGATTTATAAAACAGAAAAGAGCGTGCTGCAGCACTGCAGCACGTAAGGACGAGACGCCCCTGATTGTGGGGTTTACAGGTTGGAAGGTTAAATTTACATAGGTGCAAAGAATGGACGTAGCTTTAGCTACTCAACGATTGCGGACTCGGGTACAACGGCCTTTGTGCTTCATAGTGGGAAATATTTTTCTAGGAAGATATGAATTTTGAGATTCCAGACTAGTTCTTGAGTGGGTATGATTTTGAAGTTGGAATAGCAGCTTTAAGGTTATACCGTTATACCCGCGAACCGTAAGGGGAACCTGGTACCGCTGCGTTCTCTTTGGTCGATAGGTCCCAAATAGTTACCAGGGCGCTCTGATGATAAGGTAAATGTTACTAGAATTTTGTAGCCCGGCGTCTAATTTCATCTTCCACATATGGGAGAGATGAGGCTTCGTGACATCCATTGTGTACAGGCCTTAGCTGTACTAGCTTGGAGGCTGCGGTTATGCCCCAGATCTCGCATGCATATGGGGAGTACTAGAGCCTGGAAAAGACGTAACTTCAGGGGAACCGGCATCCCGGACCGGAGCATGCGGTATAAGTAAGCAGAAGCCCCGCATGCCCAATGTAACAATGTGATCTCTGAAAGTTAGGCCCTTGTGCAGTTTTACTCCAAAGTATTTGAGAAAATTCGTCTACCCTATCCTTCGTCCAGAATATATGAACGTAGGTAGGCTGGCGGGAAAGCGGTGCTTAGTGACTTGGCTTTTCCCCGGTTGATGTACATCGCCAAAGCCTCCATTTATGGATGAGGCCTAAGTTTCTCTGAATTGGACTGAATGCTCTGCGTGAATGTTTATCTGAGCTATACAGCAGCACGTCGTGAATATGCCGAGCTGCTGAGTGGGAAGGTCGGCCACATATACGCTGAAAAGCGTAGGGGATAACATAGAACCTTCAGGTAAAGTCTGTTTAGCCAACGTGTGTGCAGTTCCCAGTCAAAGGGACCTCAAAGGAGCTGACCTCCCCGCCCACTAATGACCGTCATAAATCTATCTCCACACTTCAGAAATGGAACACTGACGTTGGGGACCAATAGCAACCCAGATTTTCTGAAAATGACAGTTGCATGTCTACTCCGCGTGGAGTCTCAGTTGCCAAAGTTCCAACTACCTGTTATTCTGTTTCATTAGGTGCAAGACGGTGATGTTAAAATGTTGCAACATTGTAGAGGGGACCGTCAGTAGGAGGGTTCATGTTGTAAAACGATTATGAGGGTTAGTCAAAGAAAGCGGCCGCCGTGCACTTGCGTTGAGTAGACAGACTTTACTCCGACTATGATGGATAACTTTCCCGCCTTGGAAACAGTGAAGGATCTATGTTTTAGGAAAGCATGAGATTGAGCAGGAGCCCTGCATGCCAGGTGGTAGAGAAGGCCCTCTCGACGTTCAGTGAGACTGCCGTGGTGAACGCACTGTCCCGAAAACCCAGAGCAGCGGCTTCCACCACTCGCAGCAACTGCTGTGAGGTTGAGTGCCCAGGACGAAAACCAGACTGATGGGGAGGAATGTCACCCAATAGGGGTGGCAAGTGGGCTAGAAACAGCCTCTCAAAGACCTTACAGAGAACTGACAGGTGGCTAATGGAACGGTAATGTGCAGGATGGACCGGGTCTTTCCCAGACTTCAAAATAAAGCAAAAAGTGCTAATATACTTCACTTTAAAGCCTTGCATGTTCAACCAATATTATTAGTATGCTTGATCTTAGTTCTGCATTCTGTACTTTTTGTTTACAGAAAACAGAAAAACAATTAAATCTACTGTTTGCCCAGGACAACAAGGCAAGCTAGAATGCTGTCCACACGATATATGTGCTCCTCTTCCCAGTATGACAAGGATGGAAGATTCGTTTAAAATACAGAACTGTTGTCACAAAACTCAACTATACGTAATAGCTATCGCTGCAACAAGCATTACATCTGGCAGCATGCGTGCCTCATATGCACTCATTCACTCATCTCATAGTAAACAGATACATTACTGGAGCAGATAAACAGTTCAAGCACCTCTGCCCTTCATACCCCTCTAGCCTTTTTGTCGTGGGCATACAGTAGGTGTTATGTTAAAAATAAAATTACAATGTGATATAAAAGTCCGTAAATAATTGCGAATCGTCTAACACAATTTAAGATAAAACGAGTACAGCCAACAGTGGTCAGCAGTATGGTTTGGTTCCAAATTTCACTGTCCGTCAGCCAAAACTTCTTTCCTAGTGAAAAATTAATATTATTAACAAGTCATTGCGTGGATACTATGGAGGAGACCATGCCCAATAAGTAAAATGTAAGAGTACAAAACCGTTGTGTACAAAGTTCCGGAATTGTTTGAAAAGATCTCGTAAACTGTCTAGAAGTTAAGAAGTATTAGGTAAAACATGCTTTGGCTTCTGTGAAATTTTCTTCCTCTGAAATCTCCACTCAACTATAAAACTGAAAACAATCCCCTCCTTACCTCATTATCAAACACTACAAAACTGTAACAAAACACAATCACATCTCAATAGAATGAATTAACTGGTGTAGTGCAGTGTCCCATCTGCGTCAAACTGTCACTTTCTTGGATTAAACACAAATTATTCAATTATCTACTCGAATAATCTACTTTCTGCGAATATCCTCAGAAGTATTGTGAATTCTGGATGACTTTCGTATAACTGATAAACTGTAAGACAAAGTCTTACTACACAAAAATGTATTAGCTTACTAAAACACACGGTTTGTAGAAACTAAGTTTTCTTTCACACTAGCCGTGTAAAAGACAAAATTTGGAAAGGTAGAATTTCACTAAAGAATACAATGCCACACTCGGAATTTGAACCACGAACCTCCGTCCAGTTGATTTAAATTGGCAACATACCAGCAGGCCGCTGACCTACAAGTATAAAGTAGCTATGGGCCATTATGAGTCGAGAAAGTTGTGTGAATGCACACACTAGGGATTTTTATTTTGCAATTCCTTTTATATGTAATTACGTCATGTAATTTGCTTAACAATCCTTTTTTTAATTTACCTCTTCCAACGTTAAATCATGTCGGACGATGATGTTCAAATGAGTACAGGGTACATAGAGCTTAGAGTTACCAGACATTCATCTTTCAGGATAAGAGAAAACCTCCAACGTTAAGTCATATCGGACGATAAATGAAATGATGTTCAAATGAGTACAGGGTACATAGAGCTTAGAGTTACCAGACATTCATCTTTCAGGATAAGAGAAAACCTCCAACGTTAAGTCATATCGGACGATGATGTTCAAATGAGTACAGGGTACATAGAGCTTAGAGTTACCAGACATTCATCTTTCAGGATAAGAGAAAACCTCCAACGTTAAGTCATATCGGACGATAAATGAAATGATGTTCAAATGAGTACATGGTACATAGAGCTTAGAGTTACCAGACATTCATCTTTCAGGATAAGAGAAAACCTCCAACGTTAAGTCATATCGGACGATAAATGAAATGATGTTCAAATGAGTACATGGTACATAGAGCTTAGAGTTACCAGACATTCATCTTTCAGGATAAGAGAAAACCTCCAACGTTAAGTCATATCGGACGATAAATGAAATGATGTTCAAATGAGTACAGGGTACATAGAGCTTAGAGTTACCAGACATTCATCTTTCAGGATAAGAGAAAACCTCCAACGTTAAGTCATATCGGACGATAAATGAAATGATGTTCAAATGAGTACAGGGTACATAGAGCTTAGAGTTACCAGACATTCATCTTTCAGGATAAGAGAAAACCTCCAACATTAAGTCATATCGGACGATGAATGAAATGATGTTCAAATGAGTACAGGGTAAATAGAGCTTAGAGTTACCAGACATTCATCCTTCAGGATAAGAGAAAACCTCCAACGTTAAGTCATATCGGACGATGAATGAAATGATGTTCAAATGAGTACAGGGTACATAGAGCTTAGAGTTACCAGACATTCATCTTTCAGGATAAGAGAAAACCTCCAAAGTTAAGTCATATCGGACGATGAATGAAATGATGTACAAATGAGTACAGGGTACATAGAGCTTAGAGTTACCAGACATTCATCTTTCAGGATAAGAGAAAACCTCCAACGTTAAGTCATATCGGACGATGAATGAAATGATGTTCAAATGAGTACAGGGTACATAGAGCTTAGAGTTACCAGACATTCATCTTTCAGGATAAGAGAAAACCTCCAACGTTAAGTCATATCGGACGATGAATGAAATGATGTTCAAATGAGTACAGGGTACGTAGAGCTTAGAGTTACCAGACATTCATCTTTCAGGATAAGAGAAAACCTCCAACGTTAAGTCATATCGGACGATAAATGAAATGATGTTCAAATGAGTACAGGGTACATAGGGCTTAGAGTTACCATACGATCATCTTTCAGGATAAGAGAAAACCTCCAAAGTTAAGTCATATCGGACGATGAATGAAATGAGGTACAAATGAGTACAGAGTACATAGAGCTTAGAGTTACCAGACATTCATCTTTCAGGATAAGAGAAAACCTCCAACGTTAAGTCATATCGGACGACGAATGAAATGATGTTCAAATGAGTACAGGGTACATAGAGCTTAGAGTTACCAGACATTCATCTTTCAGGATAAGAGAAATCCTCCAACGTTAAGTCATATCGGACGATGAATGAAATGATGTTCAAATGAGTACAGGGTACATAGAGCTTAGAGTTACCAGACATTCATCTTTCAGGATAAGAGAAAACCTCCAACGTTAAGTCATATCGGACGACGAATGAAATGATGTTCAAATGAGTACAGGGTACATAGAGCTTAGAGTTACCAGACATTCATCTTTCAGGATAAGAGAAAACCTCCAACGTTAAGTCATATCGGACGATGAATGAAATGATGTTCAAATGAGCACAGGGTACATAGAGCTTAGAGTTACCAGACATTCATCTTTCAGGATAAGAGAAAACCTCCAACGTTAAGTCATATCGGACGATGAATGAAATGATGTTCAAATGAGTACAGGGTACGTAGAGCTTAGAGTTACCAGACATTCATCTTTCAGGATAAGAGAAAACCTCCAACGTTAAGTCATATCGGACGATAAATGAAATGATGTTCAAATGAGTACAGGGTAAATAGAGCTTAGAGTTACCAGACATTCATCCTTCAGGATAAGAGAAAACCTCCAACGTTAAGTCATATCGGACGATGAATGAAATGATGTTCAAATGAGTACAGGGTACATAGAGCTTAGAGTTACCAGACATTCATCTTTCAGGATAAGAGAAAACCTCCAACGTTAAGTCATATCGGACGATGAATGAAATGATGTTCAAATGAGTACAGGGTACATAGAGCTTAGAGTTACCAGACATTCATCTTTCAGGATAAGAGAAAACCTCCAACGTTAAGTCATATCGGACGATGAATGAAATGATGTTCAAATGAGTACAGGGTACATAGAGCTTAGAGTTACCAGACATTCATCTTTCAGGATAAGAGAAAACCTCCAACGTTAAGTCATATCGGACGATGAATGAAATGATGTTCAAATGAGTACAGGGTACGTAGAGCTTAGAGTTACCAGACATTCATCTTTCAGGATAAGAGAAAACCTCCAACGTTAAGTCATATCGGACGATAAATGAAATGATGTTCAAATGAGTACAGGGTACATAGAGCTTAGAGTTACCATACGATCATCTTTCAGGATAAGAGAAAACCTCCAAAGTTAAGTCATATCGGACGATGAATGAAATGATGTACAAATGAGTACAGAGTACATAGAGCTTAGAGTTACCAGACATTCATCTTTCAGGATAAGGGAAAACCTCCAACGTTAAGTCATATCGGACGATAAATGAAATGATGTTCAAATGAGTACAGGGTACATAGAGCTTAGAGTTACCAGACATTCATCTTTCAGGATAAGAGAAATCCTCCAACGTTAAGTCATATCGGACGATGAATGAAATGATGTTCAAATGAGTACAGGGTACATAGAGCTTAGAGTTACCAGACATTCATCTTTCAGGATAAGAGAAAACCTCCAACGTTAAGTCATATCGGACGACGAATGAAATGATGTTCAAATGAGTACAGGGTACATAGAGCTTAGAGTTACCAGACATTCATCTTTCAGGATAAGAGAAAACCTCCAACGTTAAGTCATATCGGACGATGAATGAAATGATGTTCAAATGAGTACAGGGTACATAGAGCTTAGAGTTACCACACATTCATCTTTCAGGATAAGAGAAAACCTCCAACGTTAAGTCATATCGGACGATGAATGAAATGATGTTTAAATGAGTACAGGGTACATAGAGCTTAGAGTTAGCAGACATTCATCTTTCAGGATAAGAGAAAACCTCCAACATTAAGTCATATCGGACGATGAATGAAATGATGTTCAAATGAGTACAGGGTAAATAGAGCTTAGAGCTACCAGACATTCATCTTTCAGGATAAGAGAAAACCTCCAACGTTAAGTCATATCGGACGATGAATGAAATGATGTTCAAATGAGTACAGGGTACATAGAGCTTAGAGTTACCAGACGTTCATCTTTCAGGATAAGGGAAAAAACTCACCAAAAAGCCTTATACAGGTAACTCACCCTGACCGAAAATCGAAAACGGGACCTGTGAGTTAGGCGATAACCGCTTCGGTTGCAAATGTTTATAAAACTGCTACATGATTTTTCAGTGTGCTGTGGTACTTGACTTTATCTCTCACAGCTGATTATGAGTGCACCAGTTCAGCAAAACCGCCGAAATGCGGTTACTGCTGCTTGGATGTCTGGCGATAAGTCCTGCTGATACTTGACCCATAACACAATTAGGTAACACTTTTAGCATCTCATTCTTCCAATAAAGACGAGTTTATTATAACTTCTGAGTAAAAATATACTACTTCGAATTGGAATATATGCCTCAAGAGACGTTAACAAATAATGCGGCCGTATTCTGATGTCATTGCTATAATCTATCTCCAATCGGAGCGCTCCTATTGTAAAACATATTGGAGAGGAGAATGAGGAAGACAGAAATATGTAATGGAACGATAATACTCCTCTTGGGAGGGGTAGTCATCGGCGTTTGTACAGATGGTTCCCATGAATTTCTCTCCAACAATCAACAGTCTAAGACAATTTATTTTCAGTACATTTGTCTCTACCTTTCTCGTCTCCCATTTGTTTACATGGTCGTTCTAGCTTGAGACATATTATAACGTGTATACTATGTGCAGTAGAGGAAGTATTGTCGTTGTTTTCAAAAATTCTATATTGAGAAAATTACCTAATTTAATTTTTTCAAAAATCGCTCTAAAACTTGAAAAAATAACCAATGTGTAAGATATGTATAGGTAAAATCAAATGTATATCTTGAATTTTCTGTGAATGTACTCAGTAGTTCCTTTATTCTGAATGACTTTTGTATAACTGATAAACTGTAAGAGATAGACAAAATATTACTACATAACAAATGTATATCTTGAATTTTCTGTGAATGTACCCAGAAGTTCTCTTTATTCTGAATGACTTTTGTATAACTGATAAACTGTAAGAGATAGACAAAATATTACTACACAACAAATGTATATGTTGAATTTTCTGTGAATGTACTTAGAAGTTCTCTTTATTCTGATGACTTTTGTATAACTGATAAACTGTAAGAGATAGACAAAATATTACTACACAACAAATGTATATCTTGAATTTTCTGTGAATGTACACAGAAGTTCTCTTTATTCTGAATGACTTTTGTATAACTGATAAACTGTAAGAGATAGACAAAATATTACTACACAACAAATGTATATCTTGAATTTTCTGTGAATGTACTCAGAAGTTCTCTTTATTCTGAATGACTTTTGTATTACTGATAAACTGTAAGAGATAGACAAAATATTACTACACAACAAATGTATATCTTGAATTTTCTGTGAATGTACTCAGAAGTTCTCTTTATTCTGAATGACTTTTGTATAACTGATAAACTGTAAGAGATAGACAAAATATTACTACACAACAAATGTATATCTTGAATTTACTGTGAATGTACTCAGAAGTTCTCTTTATTCTGAATGACTTTTGTATAACTGATAAACTGTAAGAGATAGACAAAATATTACTACACAACAAATGTATATCTTGAATTTTCTGTGAATGTACTCAGAAGTTCTCTTTATTCTGAATGACTTTTGTATAACTGATAAAATGTAAGAGATAGACAAAATATTACTACATAACAAATGTATATCTTGAATATTCTGTGAATGTACTCAGAAGTTCTCTTTATTCTGAATGACTTTTGTATAACTGATAAACTGTAAGAGATAGACAAAATATTACTACACAACAAATGTATATCTTGAATTTTCTGTGAATGTACTCAGAAGTTCTCTTTATTCTGAATGACTTTTGTATAACTGATAAACTGTAAGAGATAGACAAAATATTACTACATAACAAATGTATATCTTGAATATTCTGTGAATGTACTCAGAAGTTCTCTTTATTCTGAATGACTTTTGTATAACTGATAAACTGTAAGAGATAGACAAAATATTACTACACAACAAATGTATATCTTGAATTTTCTGTGAATGTACTCAGAAGTTCTCTTCATTCTGAATGACTTTTGTGTAACTGATAAACTGTAAGAGATAGACAAAATATTACTACACAACAAATGTATATTTTGAATTTTCTGTGAATGTACTCAGAAGTTCTCTTTATTCTGAATGACTTTTGTATAACTGATAAACTGTAAGAGATAGACAAAATATTACTACACAACAAATGTATATCTTGAATTTTCTGTGAATGTACTCAGAAGTTCTTTTTATTCTGAATGACTTTTGTATAACTGATAAACTGTAAGAGATAGACAAAATATTACTACACAACAAATGTATATCTTGAATTTTCTGTGAATGTACTCAGAAGTTCTCTTTATTCTGAATGACTTTTGTATAACTGATAAACTGTAAGAGATAGACAAAATATTACTACACAACAAATGTATATCTTGAATTTTCGTCCCAAATGACCTTGATGTCGACGGGCCCTAAATCCCCACACACTCACTCACACTCTTGAATTTTCTGTGAATGTACTCAGAAGTTCTCTTTATTCTGAATGACTTTTGTATAACTGATAAACTGTAAGAGATAGACAAAATATTACTACACAACAAATGTATATCTTGAATTTTCTGTGAATGTACTCAGAAGTTCTCTTTATTCTGAATGACTTTTGTATAACTGATAAACTGTAAGAGATAGACAAAATATTACTACACAACAAATGTATATCTTGAATTTTCGGCCCAAATGACCTTGATGTCGACGGGCCCTAAATCCCCACACACTCACTCACACTCTTGAATTTTCTGTGAATGTACTCAGAAGTTCTCATTATTCTGAATGACTTTTGTATAACTGATAAACTGTAAGAGATAGACGAAATATTACTACATAACAAATGTATATCTTGAATATCCTGTGAATGTACACAGAAGTTCTCTTTATTCTGAATGACTTTTGTATAACTGATAAACTGTAAGAGATAGACAAAATATTACTACACAACAAATGTATATCTTGAATTTTCTGTGAATGTACTCAGAAGTTCTCTTTATTCTGAATGACTTTTGTATAACTGATAAACTGTAAGAGATAGACAAAATATTACTACACAACAAATGTATATCTTGAATTTTCTGTGAATGTACTCAGAAGTTCTCTTTATTCTGAATGACTTTTGTATAACTGATAAACTGTAAGAGATAGACAAAATATTACTACACAACAAATGTATATCTTGAATTTTCTGTGAATGTACTCAGAAGTTCTCTTTATTCTGAATGACTTTTGTATAACTGATAAACTGTAAGAGATAGACAAAATATTACTACACAACAAATGTATATCTTGAATTTTCTGTGAATGTACTCAGAAGTTCTCTTTATTCTGAATGACTTTTGTATAACCGATAAACTGTAAGAGATAGACAAAATATTACTACACAACAAATTTATATCTTGAATTTTCTGTGAATGTACTCAGAAGTTCTCTTTATTCTGAATGACTTTTGTATAACTGATAAACTGTAAGAGATAGACAAAATATTACTACACAACAAATGTATATCTTGAATTTTCTGTGAATGTACTCAGAAGTTCTCCTTATTCTGAATGACTTTTGTATAACTGATAAACTGTAAGAGATAGACAAAATATTACTACACAACAAATGTATATCTTGAATTTTCTGTGAATGTACTCAGAAGTTCTCTTTATTCTGAATGACTTTTGTATAACTGATAAGCTGTAAGAGATAGACAAAATATTACTACACAACAAATGTATATCTTGAATTTTCTGTGAATGTACTCAGAAGTTCTCTTTATTCTGAATGACTTTTGTATAACTGATAAACTGTAAGAGATAGACAAAATATTACTACACAACAAATGTATATCTTGAATTTTCTGTGAATGTACTCAGAAGTTCTCTTTATTCTGAATGACTTTTGTATAACTGATAAACTGTAAGAGATAGACAAAATATTACTACACAACAAATGTATATCTTGAATTTTCTGTGAATGTACTCAGAAGTTTTCTTTATTCTGAATGACTTTTGTATAACCGATAAACTGTAAGAGATAGACAAAATATTACTACACAACAAATTTATATCTTGAATTTTCTGTGAATGTACTCAGAAGTTCTCTTTATTCTGAATGACTTTTGTATAACTGATAAACTGTAAGAGATAGACAAAATATTACTACACAACAAATGTATATCTTGAATTTTCTGTGAATGTACTCAGAAGTTCTCCTTATTCTGAATGACTTTTGTATAACTGATAAACTGTAAGAGATAGACAAAATATTACTACACAACAAATGTATATCTTGAATTTTCTGTGAATGTACTCAGAAGTTCTCTTTATTCTGAATGACTTTTGTATAACTGATAAGCTGTAAGAGATAGACAAAATATTACTACACAACAAATGTATATCTTGAATTTTCTGTGAATGTACTCAGAAGTTCTCTTTATTTAGAATGACTTTTGTATAACTGATAAACTGTAAGAGATAGACAAAATATTACTACATAACAAATGTATACCTTGAATTTTCTGTGAATGTACTGAGAAGTTCTCTTTATTCTGAATGACTTTTGTATAACTGATAAACTGTAAGAGATAGACAAAATATTACTACATAACAAATGTATACCTTGAATTTTCTGTGAATGTGTCACACTACGTTCTATAACCTGCATCGGTAATTCTTAAAGTATTGCATTCCATATATTCTATAGAGATTTCACAGAAAAGGCCCTTTTCGAGAGTCTCTGAATTTAAACGCTCAGTTTCGTACAACTGACAAATGTCTTTGAGCTGTCCACAATTATCAATTTACTTTGTGCATCACTCGTAATTTTAGTGTTGTTTGTATTAAGAACAAACCCCTAAATCCACGGAAAATTGCATTTTGCTTACAGAGAGTAGACACGTTGGAATGGAGGCATTTACTGCTGTCGCATTCTTGGAAGATGGTGGAGTTCACAAAGTGAAGACACAAACGGACCTCACTTTCTTCTCGGAAAGATGATTAGATATCAACGTTTCGGGAATGTGCATACAAATGAAACACTGGATATAACACAACTATAAACAAAGACAAAACACTATCAAAATTCCCATTACCGAACAAAACACTGTTTTCAGTAAATTAAATGCCAGGTCAGGAGATGACGTGAGTATAAAAAATTGTGTCAAAGAAACGTAACTATTTAACTTGATTATCAAGCTGTATTCATCTTTGCTTCATAAATCGACAGATTTTAAGGCCGGTTTTCAGGAGGAGCTGAACTGAAATCTAGCATCACGATTAAGTGTGTTCCTTTCAGACGAAATCGCCAAAGCCTCCTTAATTCTTCGCTCCCAGTTACTGCTGCATTTTGCCAATATGGTCGTCTCCCAAAAGTTGGCTCTATGGTCGTTATGTCATCCTTGACTTCTCAGGCTGCATTAAACGAATTCTCCGTCCATGTTCGATTATTCTAGTAGCGATGGTCCTTCCGGTTTGCCCTATATACGGTGTCCCACATTAACAGGTAATGCGGTACACTCCCGGAACTTGGAAGTCCAGTTTGTCTTTCACTGGACTTAACAGATGTTTAATCTTCCGAGGTGACTTGTGGATGGTCTTGATGTTGTATTTGGCGAGAATTCTGCTGATTCTGCCGGATAGATTGCCGGTAAACGGGATGCAGTCTGTAGCGGTAGGCTTATCTGACGCTTGCTGTATTACAGGTGTCCCTTTCCTATTTTTGGTGATCGAGGCTGCTGATTCTGCCGGATAGATTGCCGCTAAACGGGATGCAGTCTGTAGCGGTAGGCTTATCTGACGCTTGCTGTATTACAGGTTTCCCTTTCCTAGCTCTGGTGATCGAGGCTGCTGATTCTGCCGGATAGATTGCCGGTAAACGGGATGCAGCCTGTAGCGGTAGGCTTATCTGACGCTTGCTGTATTACAGTTTTCCCTTTTCTAGCTCTGGTGATCGAGGCTGCTGATTCTGCCGGATAGATTGCCGCTAAACGGGATGCAGTCTCTAGCGGTAGACTTATCTGACGCTTGCTGTATTACAGGTTTCCCTTTCTTAGCTCTGGTGATCGAGGCTGCTGATTCTGCCGGATAGATTGCCGCTAAACGGGATGCAGGCTGTAGCGGTAGGCTTATCTGACGCTTGCTGTATTACAGGTTTCCCTTTCCTAGCTCTGGTGATCGAGGCTGCTGATTCTGCCGGATAGATTGCCGGTAAACGGGATGCAGGCTGTAGCGGTAGACTTATCTGACGCTTGCTGTATTACAGGTTTCCCTTTCTTAGCTCTGGTGATCGAGACTGCTGATTCTGTCGGATAGATTGCCGGTAAACGGGATGTAGGCTGTAGCGGTAGGCTTATCTGACGCTTGCTGTATTACAGGTTTCCCTTTCCTAGCTCTGGTGATCGAGGCTGCTGATTCTGTCGGATAGATTGTCGGTAAACGGGATGTAGGCTGTAGCGGTAGACTTATCTGACGCTTACTGTATTACAGGTTTCCCTTTCCTAGCTCTGGTGATCGAGGCTGCTGATTCTGCCGGATAGATTGCCGGTAAACGGGATGTAGGCTGTAGCGGTAGACTTATCTGACGCTGCTGTATTACAGATTTCCATTTCCTAGCTGTGGTGATCGAGGCTGCTGATTCTGCCGGATAGATTGCCGGTAAACGGGATGTAGGTTGTAGCGGTAGACTTATCTGACGCTTGCTGTATTACAGGTTTCCATTTCCTATCTTTGGTGATCGAGGCTGCTGATTCTGCCGGATAGATTGCCGGTAAA
Organism: Mantis religiosa; assembly: GCA_030765055.1. Taxonomy (NCBI): domain Eukaryota; kingdom Metazoa; phylum Arthropoda; class Insecta; order Mantodea; family Mantidae; genus Mantis; species Mantis religiosa. The sequence goes on from CM060954.1 coordinate 163,416,983, forward strand.
CGGGATGTAGGTTGTAGCGGTAGACTTATCTGACGCTTGCTGTATTACAGGTTTCCATTTCCTATCTTTGGTGATCGAGGCTGCTGATTCTGCCGGATAGATTGCCGGTAAACGGGATGTAGGCTGTAGCGGTAGACTTATCTGACGCTTGCTGTATTACAGGTTTCCCTTTCCTATCTTTGGTGATCGAGGCTGCTGATTCTGCCGGATAGATTGCCGGTAAACGGGATGTAGGCTGTAGCGATAGGCTTATCTGACGCTTGCTGTATTACAGGTGTCCCTTTCCTATCTTTGGTGATCGAGGCTGCTGATTCTGCCGGATAGATTGTCGGTAAACGGGATACAGGCTGTAGCGGTAGACTTATCTGACGCTTGCTGTATTACAGGTTTCCCTTTCCTATCTTTGGTGATCGAGGCTGCTGATTCTGCCGGATAGATTGCCGGTAAACGGGATGTAGGCTGTAGCGATAGGCTTATCTGACTCTTGCTGTATTACAGGTTTCCCTATCCTAGCTTTGGTGATCGAGACTGCTGATTCTGTCGGATAGATTGTCGGTAAACGGGATGCAGGTTGTAGCGGTAGACTTATCTGACGCTTGCTGTATTACAGGTTTCCCTTTCCTAGCTTTGGTGATCGAGGCTGCTGATTCTGCCGGATAGATTGCCGGTAAACGGGATGCAGGTTGTAGCGGTAGGCTTATCTGACGCTTGCTGTATTACAGGTTTCCCTTTCCTAGCTTTGGTGATCGAGGCTGCTAATTCTGCCGGATAGATTGTCGGTAAGATAAGATAAGATAAGATAAGATGCTTTATTGTCACATACGCTTACAGATAGTGAGTAAAAACTCAGTAAACAGGTGACTCGTCAACAGTAGAAAATTTAAAATAATAATAATAATTACACAAAATAACAATAACACTAATAATATAAATACTAATAATACAATATAATTACTAATAATATCAATACAACTATATACAAATATTGTTATAATTATGACATGCCCTTGGAATAATATTGTTAGAATATTAGAATTACAAAATGACAAAAAATTTCATTATAATTCAATTTTATCATCCATATATTCAATAATCGAGTAGTAGGCTTTGTCCATTAGTAGGTTATTTATTGCTTTATTAAAGCATTTGAGGATTTTCATTTCACGGATTCTTACAGGTAATTTATTATATATTTTTATTCCTGCATATTGTGGGCTTTTTTCATACAGTGCTAATCTGTGCATGGGTGGTTTTAGATTATTTTTATTTCTCGTTCCATGATTATGTTGCATTTGTGAATTATAAATTGTATCAAAATTTGAATGGATGTATTTATTTATTTCATACAGGTATTGGGATGGTAAGGTTAATATCTTCAGGTTTTTGAACAGGTTTCTGCATGAAACTTTTGGTCTTGATTGAGTAAACGGGATGTAGGCTGTAGCGGTAGTCTTATCTGACGGTTGCTGTATTACAGGTTTCCCTTTCCTAGCTTTGGTGATCGAGGCTTCAACGTCATATTCGGAGTAGCCGTTTTGACGGAAAGTGAGTCTCCGGTGCTGTAGTTCTTGTTTTAAGTGGCTGGGATCAGAGATAGACAAATCTCTGTGAGCCAGTGTATTGAGAACTCCCAGTCGTTGAGACTTATGATGGAAACTATGAGCGTTCAGATAGAGATCGGTGTGTGTAGGCTTGCGATATACAGCATGTCCCAGTGTACCGTTGCTGTTTTCTAAAACAAGAATGTCCAGGAATGGAAGAGTTCCATCCTTCTCCACTTCCATGGTAAAATGTATTTGAGGTTGACGGCTGTTGAGATGCGCAAGAAAGCTAGGCAAAGTGTCTGATCCATGTGGCCAAATTACAAAAGTGTCGTCCACGTATCTATAGAAATGAGATGGTTTAAGTGGAGCTGTGGCAAGTATTTCATATTCTAGGTGTTCCATATAGAAATTAGCTATAGCTGGTGACAAAGGAGAGCTGGCAGGCTGCCTGAGAAGAAAGTGAACGTATTCGTCGCCAGGAAAGCTTCAGGTCTTATTTTACAAACGGACCTTTTCCAATTGGATACAAGCACCTTCAAAATATATATTTCGGTGAAATCTTCATATTGAAGTTTTTACTGGAAAGCAATATCTTCTCTACTTGATATGTTGAGAATATAGAGGGAGGGAGAGAAAGGAAGAGAGAAGGAGAATGGCGTAGAAGGGGAGGGGTCAAAGGATAAGGGGAAGAGCGAGAGGGAGAGAAGGAAGGCACAGAGGGGGAGGAAGATAAGGAGGAAGAGAGGCACGATGAAATCTCGAGAAATATAAATATAGAAAAATGAAATTGAATAGAGAATGTCTGTGAATGTACGGAGGGTGTTCAGACGTGTGACATTGGTCGACGAAAGGTGAAGTTCAACACTTAAAAGATGCAGTGACTGTATATACTAGGAAGGCCAAACTCGTGCTTAGAGAATACCACATAAAAGGAATGTGCTAGAAGTACAACAAAAGCTCACAGAGGAATGAGGCAAGGGAAGAGCGTGGTTACATCATACACAAGTTGTGTGGTAGCCTTCTTGCCGGCTTCTGGTCCTTTATCTGCTGAAGGATGATACACCGTACATTTCATTTTTAAAGCTTTCCGAAGATTTAGCTGAATATTTATTATTATTTATTTATAATCTGGCCCAAACCAGTGCTTTTTAAGCATACCTAATAGAACTCAGGTGTATCAAAATTTTCATTACCTTTTTCGACTTTTCGTTTGAGAAAGGAATAAACATTAAACAAAATAAACCAATAACAGGAAATACCCCACCCGCCTCTATAGATAAGTGGCAGCGCATCTGCCTCAAGTTCAAGAGCTCCCGAGTTCGAGGCTTGGTCACGGTGAGTTATCTGGATAAGGTTTTCTTTCGAGTTTTTTCTCATCCTGAAAGATGAATGTCTGGTAACTCTAAGCTCTATGTACCCTGTACTCATTTGAACATCATTTCATTCATCGTCCGATATGACTTAACGTTGGACGTTTTCTCTTATCCTGAAAGATGAATGTCGAGTAACTCAAAGCTCTATGTATCCTGTACTTATTTGAACATCATTTCATTCATCGTCCGATATGACTTAACGTTGGAGGTTTTCTCTTATCCTGAAAGACGAATGTCGGGTAACTCTAAGCTCTATGTATCCTGTACTCATTTGAACATCATTTCATTCATCGTCCGATATGACTTAACGTTGGAGGTTTTCTCTTATCCTGAAACATGAATGTCTGGTAACTCTAAGCTCTATTTACCCTGTACTCATTTGTACATCATTTCATTCATCGTCCGATATGACTTAACGTTGGAGGTTTTCTCTTATCCTGAAAGATGAATGTCTGATAACTCTAAGCTCTGTGTACCCTGTACTCATTTGAACATCATTTCATTCATCGTCCGATATGACTTAACGTTGGAGGTTTTCTCTTATCCTGAAAGATGAATGTCGAGTAACTCAAAGCTCTATGTATCCTGTACTTATGTGAACATCATTTCATTCATGGTCCGATATGACTTAACGTTGGAGGTTTTCTCTTATCCTGAAAGACGAATGTCGGGTAACTCTAAGCTCTATGTATCCTGTACTCATTTGAACATCATTTCATTCATCGTCCGATATGACTTAACGTTGGAGGTTTTCTCTTATCCTGAAAGATGAATGTCTGGTAACTCTAAGCTCTATTTACCCTGTACTCATTTGTACATCATTTCATTCATCGTCCGATATGACTTAACGTTGGAGGTTTTCTCTTATCCTGAAAGATGAATGTCTGATAACTCTAAGCTCTGTGTACCCTGTACTCATTTGAACATCATTTCATTCATCGTCCGATATGACTTAACGTTGGAGGTTTTCTCTTATCCTGAAAGATGAATGTCTGGTAACTCTAAGCTCTATTTACGCTGTACTCATTTGTACATCATTTCATTCATCGTCCGATATGACTTAACGTTGGAGGTTTTCTCTTATCCTGAAAGATGAATGTCTGGTAACTCTAAGCTCTATTTATCCTGTACTCATTTGTACATCATTTCATTCATCGTCCGATATGACTTAACGTTGGAGGTTTTCTCTTATCCTGAAAGATGAATGTCTGGTAACTCTAAGCTCTATTTACCCTGTACTCATTTGAACATCATTTCATTCATCGTCCGATATGACTTAACGTTGGAGGTTTTCTCTTATCCTGAAAGATGAATGTCTGGTAACTCTAAGCTCTACGTACCCTGTACTCATTTGAACATCATTTCATTCATCGTCCGATATGACTTAACGTTGGAGGTTTTCTCTTATCCTGAAAGATGAATGTCTGGTAGCTCTAAGCTCTATGTACCCTGTACTCATTTGAACATCATTTCATTCATCGTCCGATATGACTTAACGTTGGAGGTTTTCTCTTATCCTGAAAGATGAATGTCTGGTAACTCTAAGCTCTATGTACCCTGTACTCATTTGAACATCATTTCATTTATCGTCCGATATGACTTAACGTTGGAGGTTTTCTCTTATCCTGAAAGATGAATGTCTGGTAACTCTAAGCTCTATTTACCCTGTTCTCATTTGAACATCATTTCATTCATCGTCCGATATGACTTAACGTTGGAGGTTTTCTCTTATCCTGAAAGATGAATGTCTGGTAACTCTAAGCTCTATTTATCCTGTACTCATTTGAACATCATTTCATTCATCGTCTGATATTACTTAACGTTGGAGGTTTTCTCTTATCCTGAAAGATGAATGTCTGGTAACTCTAAGCTCTATTTACCCTGTACTCATTTGTACATCATTTCATTCATCATCCGATATGACTTAACGTTGGAGGTTTTCTCTTATCCTGAAAGATGAATGTCTGGTAACTCTAAGCTCTATTTACCCTGTACTCATTTGAACATCATTTCATTCATCGTCAGTAGTATAGAATTGAGAGAATCAGCACAGTGTAGATAAGATGTTGAACTCTCCTCTGTGTTAATATATGAGTGATGTAGAATGCTCATTGATTTAGAACTCTCCTATATGAAAATCGAGTTGTAAAAGAAGGGGAGTGTTGGCGTAGTGCCGTTCTCCCCTGTGCAGTGAGATGTTTTTGAGGGTTGGGATGATGATGATGATGATGATGATTGTGTGTGTGTGTGTGTGATGTGTAATGTGTGATGGGTGGGATGGGTAACGGGGGGGGGGGGTTCCGGGGATGTTTGAATTAAATGTGAATTCTTTTCGATGTGTGTGTGTGTGTGTGCTTGAACTCTCATGTATGAATATCGAAGTCTAGGGTTCGATATTGTGATGGGGCGGGGTGGGTAACGGGGGTTCCGGGGATGTTTGAATTAAATGTATTGATAGTAATTCTTCGATGACTGTGCTTGAACTCTCATGTATGAATATCGAGTCTAGGGTTTGATATCTATTACGTTCAGTGCTTCGATGTCTGTGCTTGAACTCTCATGTATGAATATCGAGTGTAGGGTTTGATATCTATTACGTTTAGTGTATGATATATGATGTAGTATCGTTAATCTTTAGATAAAAGAATATCGAGAGAATGATTAGGTATGTTTACTGGGAGAGATTTATGAAAATAAATGTAATAAGACATTCTGGTAAGGGGTGTTCCCTATGCAGAATCTCTCCTTGAGCTATTGTATCCAAGAGCGATGTAAAGGTTAAGAAAAGGTTAAATTCCATTCCCACATCGAGGTACGAGAAAATATAAATCTATTCCACATTGAAGTATAAGGGTGATGACGTGTTGTCATTCCTCAAGATTTTTGCATATGTGTATATGTGTGGGTCATCTATGAATATCGAGTTCTCGGGGGGATTCATATATATGAACATAGAGTCCTCGGTTCGATACCCATTCATGTACGATAGGATAAACACTAGTCCTCCTCCAGTACAAGCGACGAGAAGGTGGAAGGGGGAAACGTGATAAAACGGTAATATAGTAAATTCGAATTAACAGGTCTCACCCTGTCCCGCCAGCTCGGGAACGAATGTGTCCTCACTTCACACAAACCCTCCGTACGTTAAGTACAATCGACGATAGGATGGGGAGGGGGGAGACAGGTATGATCACGTTTCATCACCCATCTGCTCACTCGGGAACGAATGCATTCTCACTTCACATCGCAACGTCAAGATGAGTGGAACAACAACACCTATCATTGAAAGTGATACCAGATTCTGGGAGAATCTACGCAATTTCGAAGATTTGCAAAAGCATTGGGTTGAGCATCACGATGAAACGTGTGATGGAAAGATGCATCAAGTGATTTGCAAGAATCCTTCCTATCATGATTCGATCACATCTTATGCTCAATGCGGAAAGAATTGTAAAGTGTACCTCGGGTAAGTAGAATTATAATTGTGCGTTAACGTGAAAGTGTTGTTATGTGTTATATAACTAATGATAAATATGTTTATTTCAGTAAAGTCTAAAGTGAAGATGTGGCATGCCAGTCCGAACAGGATCAAGGTGAAGATGTGTGCGGTCCGTACAATGATCATCCGTTTAAGGATATCGGTACATCCAAACCCGAGGAGGAAGTCATAGAAAAGTGAGTATAAAATAATAAGAGTTTTACGTTAACAAGTGTATTAAATATTCACGATGTTGAGACATAGTTCGTGTATGTCCGCAGATCCAGTAAGAAAGGAGACAAGAACAAGAAGAAGACGAACTGCAAACCGAGAATCGTCAAAGCCAAGAAGACGTTCGATCAAGACAGTTTCATCATAATGATGTTCGAACCCTTCACACCCTTCGCAGAAGAAGTAGAGGAGGAAGTTGCGAGTGATGGTAAATAGTGTGTGCATGAACGATAACGACATCTCCATCAGCATTGACTTTCGTGTGAACATAGGATTATACAACGAACTCCCATCACTTTACATTAAAGCCACACATGACGATACGTTTGTGTATATTACAAAAGAGGATTGGGAGGTAATAATGTCAAATTTGTGTGTTCTGGATACGTATCTGAAAGATGGTAAGCATCCATGTGCACCGTACAGTGAAAATATAATATATGCATTTAATATAATGTTATGCATGAATAAGATGCAAGAAATAACGTTTGTGAATACATGTTTAAATGTGGGCAGTATAAATCTGAATCATACTGCATTCAATGGACTTAAAAGACTAATTCCATATATTGAAAGAAATTTATATCAGTTGTATGATATTCATAAATCATTATGTTCATATGATGCAAAAAGCAGGAGTGCAAGGAAGAGGATATTGGAGATGTATGTTAAAGTCAATAAAAAGATAATTTGAATTTGTAATGTTTTATTTATTACACCTATATGATAGATTGTACAACATGAGTTAATGGTTTATAAGTGAATAATTTATCATGAATAATTAAACAGAATAATGAAGTTTGTGCAGGAAAATTTGACGATGCTTGAACTTCCAATCTGACATTCACTGCCCCCGTCACAGTATCCTCAGGTTGATGAGAGCAATCGATGACGAATAGCGGTGCATATTTCAGAAAGTCGTTCCTTTTCAAAAGAGGGTAATTCTCCTTTCCATAGTAGGATGATTGAAATTTGGAATATTGATCATACAGAGATGCAAATTTCGAATTGGCGAAATCCAAATTCATATCGTGATAGGGGTAAGATTCACTGTTGAGATAAAGTTTCAGATTGGTGATATTACAATTATCAAATAGAGAGGCATCCTTAGCGAGATGATTCAATCTATCCACTTGTGCACCGACTATGACGAAACGTGGTTTTTCAAGTTTAGTCGTGGTTGCAATGTTCCATGTGAACGCTTTAGTTTGAGGTACAGCAGGTTGAGTGTGAAGGTCCAAGGTTCGAAATGCGACGTGTAGAGGTTTATCCGATTTGACGAGTTTAAGTTTATCAACTCGTTCAGAATCTGAAAGTCGAAGTACAGGCATCCTCCATTCGAGTCTAGTTAGTTGTATGGTTGTAGGATCGTTTCCAATGATACAATTATTAGAATCCTTAGATCTAATGAGAATAAGTTCAAACTTGCTATTAAGTATGACTTCCTTGTGATCGTCGGCGAAACCCAGCAACATCGAAAGAGGAACGATAGCATTGAAGATACCATTCGATGTATTCACGATGTCTACCACACCTCCAGGATAGATCCACCCAGCATTTAGTAAACGATTCGATTCCAGTTCATTCAGTGCTGCATAGTTACGCATCGTTGATGAAATGCCCGGATTCCTAGTTCTATCAATAGTCGTTCCATTCATATCCAGACGAATCTCATCGAATAGGAATGCCATAGCATTGTTACTCAGTTTCGATGTGGCAACGGTGCCGTCGGGTTTAGTGAGAGTCCCCTCAATGTAGAAATAACTTCTACTAGGAAGCGTGTACAAATCTTCAGCTTGACATGGAATTCTAATTTCATCGTTCACATCGAGAGCTGACGTATTGTACGGTAGGAATACGTGTTCTTCCTCCTTACTGATCTTATCATCAAAGGTCGGAATCCCGGTCACGTCCAACACATCCATCATAGAACCTTGAAGCCTAAGTTAGCGAGAAATCTTCGATTAGACGATGTGATTAGCTTGCGGGTCGATGATCGAGTAGAGGTCAATCTCGAGAGATGTTTTTTAATATAGCATCGTCTCTTAAAACTTATACCCATTACGACGTATGTGCAATCGTACAGTGATGGTTTCGTTCCTGAAATCTAACTTATCACCGTTCTGGTCTACCACTCTAATGTCGAGATGATCAATGAGATTCGTATCGATGATTGGTAAATATATAGGACTTGATGGTTCCTGCGAAATATGATAACCTGGAGGTACCGATGGGAAAAATTCATACAGAGAATGACCACTTTTACCATTGATGAAAGATCCCGTTGCAAGACTACACTCGATACGTATGATGCTGACCTTGAATATGTTAACCAAATCATTAGACTCGGTCAGCACGTTTGCCGGTACCCTCTGTTTAGAGGTGAAACCGAGAAGAGAAGCAATAGATCTCTCACGACTAAAGTCGATAATATAGGGAGATTGAATTTCTGATTTCATGGTGTTATTATTAGCACGTAGAATAAAGTCGTCACCGATGTCGAGAGTATCCTTGATCAATCTGGCGATATCATCCAATTCATAAGTACCCGGTGGAATTACTATACGTTCGACTTTTCCATCGCGAACGTAATGAAATAGATTATTACTCTCGTCCACATTCGGAATCGAGTAAAAAGTCTCAAAATTCAATAGAGCTATCTCGTAATGTCCGTTAGGATCCAGATGTAATGGTGGATTTAGAAATGTAGAGAAGCTGGTATCACTACCACTCACGGTGATCGTGTAACTCATCGAGGAGAAACTGAAGGCACAAGTGACCGCAAATCACAGAATCGAATTCTTGAAATCTCGTGGTATTATATAGGAGCTTGACACCCGAAAGGTACGTTTCTATATCTTCCGGAGGTCTCAGATCGCCGAAACTGTCAAAGTAGTAGGCAACGTCACCATCCTTACGTACAGCAACCCAATGTGTACCAGGGTTATTTGATGTATCCAGATTCACTACTATTCTCTCATAGTATCGAGGACGTGGAGGTAGTTTATCGATCATGTAGACACCTCTAAAATGTGGAATGCGTAGACGTCGTGCATACGAATCGATCTCGTTAGCACTCAGGGCTTTTTCCGGGATAAATATAGGCCTCGCCCCGAGTTTTTTGATCGAAGATATAATCCTCTACCCTTACGACGTCTCTTACGGCGAAGACCTTTGCCCTGAGCCAAAGATTCCATGCGCTCGTTGTGACGTGTTAATTCCGCAAGTTGTTTTGCATCCGAACGTTTCTTATTGACAGCCGTAGCAATCTGAGCAGCACCTCCAGCCAGACCACCTGCTGCACCTAGAGCTGCTAAAAGTGGTAGCAAAGGTAAGAAACCACCTCTCTTGTTGCGACGTTTACGCATGCCAGCGCCCGCTGCCAATTTACCCTTCATAAGTGTAGTCACAAGTCGAGCTGCAAGTCGTTCGCCCAAAGAAGCGTCGGCAAACTTTACACGTCTCCAAGCTTTCTCTACCAATACCTTATCGGCTAGACGACGAGATTCTGTATCAGTACTCTCTGCGTAAGCCCGATCGTGATCGAGACACGCTGAATCTAACCCGTTCACCGGTAAGTCACCTCTCTGCAAGCGTTTATGTAGTTTCGTTCCGGGACCGCAGAAACGATAACCCGGTAAATGTGCCTCAAATGGTAATGAATTAATCAAGGAATTAAGAATTCCCGAACCTTTGCGTGCACGTGTAGAGCGCATGTCTCACTATGAAATAAAAAAGGCAAAACGTGCGCTTTATAAGTATACGATTCCTATGACGATTGGCTAAATCCAGTAAAGACATAGATTGCCCTTATCACGAACGAAATAAAAGACAAAACTTATGCTTTATAAGTATTAGTCGCGATATGGAGATAGTAAAGCAAAAGTGTACGCTACCCATACAGGTGTTAGATTTCGAGGATGACATTCGCAAAGGACGACACGGTACGTTGTTTCCGAGTAACGTTAGAGCGCTCATACTGGGCAGTTCAAATGCTGGAAAAACGAACGTTTTACTCAACCTGCTTATTCACGAGAATGGTCTGAGATTCGAAAACCTCTACATATACTCGAAATCGTTGCAACAACCTAAATATCGATATTTACTCAGGTTACTGAAAACTATACCCGATATAGGTGTATTTACGTTCGATGATGGTGATAAAGTAATTCAAACGTCGGATGCTAGAGAAAATTCGATATTCGTATTTGATGATGTGATAAATGAAAAACAGGGAAAGATAGCTTCATATTACAGTATGGGTAGACATCGTAATGTCGATGCTATATATTTAGCACAATCATATGCTAAAGTACCTAAACATTTAATTAGAGATAATGCAAATATGATTATATTCTTTAGACAGGATAATCTCAATTTAAAACATATATACGAAGATTATGTAAATACCTATATGTCCTATGATGAATTTAAGAATATGTGTAAACATATATGGGAGAGTGATGAACGATCCTTTGTTGTTATAGTACCAGAATATCCACTGAACGAGGGACGGTACCGTCACGGTTTTGATCGCTTTATCAGAATGAATAAATAGAATAATCCATCACTTAAGCAATGAGTATCGACAGGTTCGGATCCCGAAGAATCATACCCTCTAGGGGTGTGTGCAATCGATATATCATAACTAGAGATGGATCGGGAAACTATCGATTCAAGGGAAAGCGGTTGTGCAATATTCACGACCCTGAAGAAGGTGACGATGCATCGACTAAACGTTATGTGGATACGCATACGGCTGACGTCGAGAATCGAATGCAGATCTTCAGCGAGCAGACCTCGTATCAGCGTATGGGCGAGTTTGAAGCTATGCTTAGGGATCACATACAAAAATCGCTCGACATCCAATACAACAATTTAATGGAGTACTTAAGTAAATATGCATTTAAACGTGATTCCGAAAATAATGTCATTATAGATGGTATAAGAATGAAAACGCTGTTGGACCCCCTTCACGAACACGACGTTCCTAATAAAAAATATGTAGATGATAGGATTCCAATTCACGACTCTAATGAAACTCTATCATTTCGAATGAAGAGATTGAAGGATTTAGCCGACCCGATAGATGATAGTGATGCAGTCACCATGAGTTATGTTAATCATTTCTTTATACAGAAACATAATGAATTGCAAACGGGTTTAACTGAGACTATAACAAACATTGTCGATACTATTACACGGAAACAGAATGAATTACAAAGTCAGTTAACTAGAACAATCACCTCCGCTAGCGAGACTATTACTACAGCTGTAGAAAAAGCAGTGAAAGAACTAACCGCACGACAAACGGAACTTGATAATAAACTAATCACTATAAATAATGATATTCATACTATGAAAACACGAATGAGAAATGTTGTAAACACTATGTTACAACAATTGAAAGCACAACTCATAATTTCATTGCAAACACGTCCGTTTCGAGGTCCCTCTTTAAGGTATACGTTAACATCGGGACTCGAATACTATAAAGTTCCTGGAAATGGAAGTGTACTCTCGTGTTCCATCGTATCATCGGTACATCCGCATGCTGTAAATGATACATTGTTTGCAATAAACGGAAGATTAGTTGAAAGATATCCTGTAAGAGTTGAAACTGGCGATATTCTATCGTTTACAGCGCCAGTCGGACGTGCTAAAGATGGTCATATATTAAGTATAGAACTGATAGTTTCATATAAATTAGCAGTAGCTGATTAATTATACATTCATTTCGATATGGATGCTGAAGCTATAAGACTTAAGGAATCCATTGCCCGTCACAGTAGGGCAATAAGAGAAAAGTTACGTTCTCTCAAAGGAATGAAATTCGAAACGCAACGAGTCATGTCTGAAGTTCTTCAACCTGTAACCGAACCATTGAAAGTAATAGCGAAAGCACACCAAGACAACAACGACGACGAAACTACAGATGATGCTAACGGATCTGATCTCGTGTCAAAGTATCTACACAAGGTTCGAACTGCTAGTTCGAGTGACATGGACAATACTTACGGCATACGTTACGAGGATAATGAGTATAAATTGGGTAACAAGACAGTTGTGTTTAAATCTGATGGTGTTCAGATAGGAACAGAAACGTATGAACCCACAGCAGGCTTATATGAATTATTATTTAAACGTTTACCTCGCAAGACATCGTACACAGATGATGATTTAGACGTGTATTCGCAAATCTTACAAAATACTCAAGTTTACAGACACGGTTATTCAAGAGATGGACGTTTAAGAGCAAATCGAGGGTTCAAGTATCGTCATATCATTCGTGATCTTGTTAGTAATCGAACTGGATTTGGTTTACGTTGGAAAGAACATGTACCGCAGAGAAAATTAGATTACGTCTACTGGAACGATCCGAATGAAATAATAAACAGATTAAGATTATTAGTTGCGTCGAGGGATGCAGGTAATTTGAATCACTCACCCGAGATAGAAGAAATTATTACAGAACTTAAAACATCAAAAATTATAGCATGATAAAACGTCGCATTGCAACCGAGTTACATGCACCAGCTAGAAGACGATTTTTAAGTCGTAAGATCATAAGCAAAGGAATGAACGATTTAGTACAAATAGATCTTATGGACATGTCTAATTATGCAAGAGACAATAGGAATTATAAGTATATTCTTCTTGCATGCAATTTTTATTCCAAGATGGCTTATGCACGACCATTACGTGATAAAAGTGGTATTAACGTTTCGACTGCTATGGAGGAGATATTGAATGAAATGGAATCGTTTCCGAAGAATGTTCAATCTGATAAAGGAAGGGAGTTTTACAATAAACATTTCCGCGAACTAATGAATCGTAATAATATTAATCATTACAGTACATTCACACACGTTAAGGCTGCTGCAGTGGAACGTTTAATAAGAACGATCAAACTGATTTTGCATAAGGAATTTATTGTTCAAGGCTCATATCAATGGATAAACATACTACCTAGAATTATTCATACCTACAATAATACTTACCATCGAACGATTCGTATGAAGCCTGTAGAAGTTCGTGATAATTCTCTCCTGCTCAGCGTCTACAAATATGATAGAAGTCTGCGTGAGAAGCGAAGATCTAGGCTTCATCGTGTTGGTGACTACGTGAGGATTTCTAAGCATAAAGGTGTTATGGAGAAAGGTTATCTACCAAATTGGAGTGTTGAAGTCTTTAGGATACGTACAGTGCAAAGGACACATCCATTGACCTATCTCATCGAGGATCTGGAGGGTAAACTGATTGAAGGAGCATTCTACGGTTATGAATTACAGAAAACTCAATATCCAGACACGTATTTAGTTGAAAGGATCATCAGACGTCGTGGTGATAGGATTCTGGTGAAATGGTTAGGATTTCCTACCCGTGAATGGATTAATGAGGTGGACATTGTATAAATAAAAAAACACACAACTCAATAAAGAAATATAATTTTAATGATATATTGTGTTTTATTTTTTTTTTGTTCACATTGATTCCTGACATCTTCTGTAACTGCTAATTCACATCTCCTTAACTTAAACATGATAATAACATTTTTATACTTTTTTAAAAATCTTCTGTAACTGCTAATTCACATCTCCTTAACTTAAACATGATAATAACATTTTTATACTTTAAAAAAAAATCATACATGATTATAGTTGAATTAACATTTAATTGTAGAGATTTTAACATAACGTACATGCTAGTTCACATTGAGTATATATAAATTCACCTACCCTTAACGTAAACATGATAATTACAATTTGAAGTAATTAGTAATATACGTTAAACAAACATCATACATGATTATAGCTGAAATAAGAGCCTTTGTACATGCTAGTTCACATTGATATATATAAATCTCCCCTCACCCCTTAACGGAGACATGATAATAACATTTTGATATAATTAGTAAATATATTTTAATAAAAAATCATACATGATTATAGTTGAATTAACATTTCATTGATTTCTGCTATCTAACATTTCAAAACGACATGAATAGGAAAAAATATTCCTTCACCCCTAACATAAACATAAAAAAAGCAACACGTTATCTTTCAAATGAAGTAAATATGTTATTATCATGTAATTAGTAACACACTTTACAAATATACTTGAAACTCAATTATTTCGTTTTTTGAAATACAGTAATATGTTATTATCATGTGCCTAGTAATACCTTTTAACTCAGTTGTAACACACTTTACAATTATACTTGAAACTCAATTATTTTATTTTTTGAAATACAGTAGTATGTTATTATCGTGGCCTAGTAATACCTTTTAACTCAGTTGAATCTATGCTTTATTGAGAAAAGAAAAAGAAATTTACACTTGACAATTTTCTATAGCATAATGTCCCCATGCTAATGTTGAAAATGAATTATTGGGAATGTATCGTTTTGTATCGATACCACTTAAAGCTATCTTATTAGATTCAATAGTATGAACATCATGTTTATAACTTCTGAAACATGTCTGCATGCTTCGATGTATCGTGTCAGGATGTGTAATACATGAGAGATATTGTTCAAAGGTTATGAATCTCATCGAATCTTTTGTTACACCTTTTGATTTTTTAATCACTTCAGTATCATATCGATAACTATATAATTTCGATTTCAACCCTACATATTCAGTCATCACTCTACCGGCTAGCTCATCCTTGAATAATCCTGAAATTTTCTTATTTGCTAACGGAATACCATACACATTATCGATTGGATAATTCGATGTATCGAATAAATGTATATTGGTTTTAATAAATTCATATATATCGCAGCTAGATTCAAAGAGAAAAGCATCCGTGTCCGTATAGATTAAAGTTACATCTTTCAATTTTTTCTTCAGAATTTCATAATAAAAATCATACATTTTATGTTTGGATAGATCCAGGATTGCTTGTCCTATGTATATTGGCTTATTCATCAATATTTCATCTCTGACCAATTCTATACCTATTAAATTTTCATCAAAAATCACGTACCTTATACATGTCTGTCGAGCTAACAATTTACGCGCTCGTTTCCAGCTGGTAGCTAAATGAAATGAATTATAACGTTTTACATTCTCTATAAATTTTCCATAAACACAATTATTCATTAACTTCCATAGATTTTGACCAAATTTCGTCTTATCTTCAATACGTTTACGAACGTTGAGTTCAATGTAAGGATTTATCCAGTTAGATTGTTTGTAACCTATTACTCTATGTATACGCGATGGAATCAAACCAAGTTTAACACATTGTTGAAAATTGAGATAATGTAATACGTATTTATTTTTATCATTCAATGTTGTTAGCAATTTTGTATACTTATCACCTGGCGCGATTTCATTCAAAGGGCATAATGGCAAATCATTTTGTATATCATGAAGTTCCTGTGGATATTTAAAGTCTACTTCCAACACATATCCCACGTCAGAATCACTTGTAATAGACATAAAATCTATTGATTTAATTTCAGCATCAGTTAGCCACCTTATATCAGTGTATGGTAAGCTATTATTTTCCATTGTATAACTATATAGAGAATTGCAGTCAACGTACATTAAATAATTAGTTGGTTGAGTGTTATCATAGCTAGTCATGTATCTGTTATTCGCCTTTGCATACCGTTTGGACACAGTGCAAATTCCACCTCGTATTCCTTTTTCGAAGAAATCTAGCATAGTCTTATCTGTTAATAATGAAATCTGTACACCAGTCGTTCTTAACATTGCATCATAGGCTAACCCGGGAAGTGTGTAATACTGACACGGGTCGAGTCCGTACAAACCGATACTTAATTCACGGAAGCGTTCAAACACGTCCGTTAGTATTAATGTATCGCACTTAAGATATATATTTAAATATTCACCCAGATTTTTAACATTGAATTCATTCCATACCGTTCTAGCATGACTATAATCCTCATCGCTTACATGATCAAACTGATGTTTGGATGGTAGACTATTCTCGTATAATTTTTCTATAGAATCCACATACGTGTACGGGAAGACACCTTTACGTTTCATCAGTTGTCTATGCAAAGGATTCGTGTACATATTATTGGTATAATGAAAATCATCTGCTTCTAACATATCCGAAAGGTTACTAAGTTTTGAATCCAAAAAACGATAGCTATCCAGAAATCTTAGATATATACTCATTCCATTCGAATTTGTATATCTTTTGCTAAAGGATAAGTAATTTTCAGAAGTTTGTGCAATACAGTTGATAGGTTCCGTATCGTAACCTAGTTTCTTTACTATGAAATGAGCATCGTATTTTGACAAGCAATGAAAGAATATTGGTATGAATCCTGGCATTTTCCTATTTAAATTGCAGTGCTTATGAGCTGGGCCAACGTAACTTCCAGTCAAATGACAATGTTCACGAACCTTTATACACGAGTTAAGAAATTCACGTTTGCATATGTGACATCGTGTTGCATTTTGATATTCTAGCTCATCCACATCTCTCATACTTATTTCAATTTTATTAGCATATATATTAATGACCTGATTTGCAATTAACGTTAATTCTTTAAGAAAATTTTCAATTGCATATGGACCTTCAAATGATTTGAAACGTGTTAAATTTTTATCATAACTACAGACCAAATGTAATGCAATTGCATACGCTTCATGTTTATGAATGCTACGTGTCCAGCTTTTACTCGATACATCTTGACACGAATCTACCTTACGTAAGATACATTCTATGTCTGCATAAACCACGAATGGAACTTTTAGACATTTCGAATATGCGTTAAATTCAACGAGATCAGTTTTACCAGCCTCGGGCATTCTGATAATTTGATTCATCATACACCTCTTTTTATGGCTATTTAAACGTGATTCTGATGTGAAATACAAGTTACAATTGTTACATAACCATTTTCGCCCATTATGTTTAGTTAGCTGCTTTCCTAGCAAACGTGACAAGTCTGTTATCAGACAATAATGTCTTTTATACATTAAAAGATTAACATGATGTGATTTTATCTCTCTTGGTTGATATAAGAGAATAATCTATTTATTTTCAACACCGTATATCGTTATTGAAATATTTGAATTTTGATTCTCGAATTTTTCTACATCTTTCAATGATACGGGGAATGTTATATTCTCAAAGTTAAATTCTTTACGAAACTCATATCTTTTATAGGACGTGGGTCGATTCTTGTTACGTTCTACTGGGTATTTGGATGCTAACAGACAGTATGCAAAGCAATATTGATCAGTATTACGAATGTTAATAACAGCTCTCTTCGATTTTATAAAGTCGGGTAATTCAGTATACATCCCTGCATTCAATGAATCGTATTGTGTCACATATATTGTTAATTTCTCAATACTGTATAAAGCTTTTGAACTGGTACGCGATTCAAAATTATCCATATGATCTAGTATAGGTTGTACAATCTTCTCTTCATACCATATAGATTTATCTGTAGATTGCAATATCACCTCAAGTTTACTGTTAAAGTTAAATGTATGAATATTATCGCTCTCTTGTGATATTATGACATATTGACAGGATAAACAGGATCCTATCTTAAGACCTGATTTATACATGTTTAAGCCCTTATCAATTTCATTCAAAATTAAAGGTTTGCATTCTGCTAAGAATATGACGGGGTCAAGTATATTAACACAGTTGTGAATTTCGTAGGTGGTTAATCGTTTTTTGAAAGCAGACTCACTGTGAATACATCGTAATCGTTCAGCCTGGGTCACGTTCGAACAGGTTTCATCTTGCTGAATCGAGGGTTGTCCAGTGGCAGTATCGGAGCATCTTGTCGTCGTTTCTGAAAAAAGCAATTACAACATTCGATTAACTTTACATACGGGAACATTGATTTACATGTATGTAAGGTGGTAACAGAAATAACATACATGTTAATAACTTTTACATGTATGAATCTCAATTTTACGTAAACTCTATACTTTACGTAGAACGTAACATGCATGTAACTTTTACATATGAAAATAGTTACATAATGATTATGTATTTTACAATTATTGCTATCATCACGTAACTACAATATTCAGATAGTATGTAACTGTTTTACGTAATGCTCTCTCCCTTACATAAATGATAAAAACACACAACGTAAACCATATAGATGTAAAATACCGTAACTGAACTACGATATTCACATGTACGTTTTACACATATAAATTAACGTTCTTTTTTCACCTACAACGTTACTTTTACGTGTAACAAACAAACGTAACTAACATGCATGTGAAATAACGTAACTGAACTACGATATTCACATGTACGTAATTATTACACATGAAAATTAACCCTACAACGTTCACTCTCAATTACTAATACTACATGACGTGCGATAATTAACACTTTAAGTTCTAATACAACATGTACGTACATGCAAGTAACTACATTCAATTACTAATACTACATGACGTGCGATAATTAACACTTTAAGTTCTAATACAACATGTACGATTTCACATTTACATGCAAGTAACTACATTATCACTTTTTTTATGAAATTTTATTCAATAATTGTACTCACCTTTTGACGACATTACGGGCTGCTTAAAAAAGACAATTTATGTCGTTTGAAACCACTTTCTAGTGTTTCCTCGCCATGGTATTGGAGTATGCAGTCACCACGATTTAGTAGATCTTTCTGCGCTGCGGTCATATGTTTGAATCTCTCCGGGAGGAAGACTTGGAAATCTGATGTTTCGACGACGACCCGTTCACCATATCTGGTCTTCACGGTTTTGACGGATCGAATGATGTGTTGAACGGACTGATCTAATTCACGTAGTTTCTTTGTGGGAAGATGTGTTCCACCTTCAGCTAGTTGATTTAGCTGTAGCATCTCATGATCTGAAACATACATATAAGCACACACGAATCAGTATTACTTCAACATTCTTCGTAAACAGAGATAAAAAATGACTTACAATATACAACTTTTCTATCTTACCTGTAGGATCCATATTTCCAGAGAATCGACTGCCTCCTCACTCATCCGTGCCGCGGTATTTATTAGCAGATGCTCCGCCCCCCCTCCGTCTGGGAGAGGTGTTACTGTCTACATATTACGCTATGTGTTTAAAGTAGTTGTGACTACGTTATAAGTTCGAAGGTAATACTAGTAACTTTATTATCATAGTTTAAACTTTATATAGATTCATCATTTTTTACACCCCCTCCAACCGTATCTCTCCTTCCCAAACACCATGTTGCGTGCGCACACTAACTGTGATTCGTTCCCTACATCTTGGAGGGGGGGATATAATTACACATTTCTTTACACACACATACTTGTACAAAATATATTTTTCTGAACATTTGATTTTTTTACATTTGGTATACTAACACATTCATAGTATTGTTTCATCATTCATACAAATATATAGATTCATTCGTTTAATTTTAAAATATATTCTTTTTTTTTCCTAACGTTATTTGACAAAGTTAGACTTCGCTACAGCAATAAGAATGTTTTGACCACCCCTGTCACCAGTCTGGAGAGATTAACTCTTTTTTTCTCTGACCCACATACCAAAAGGGATGACGTTCAGTGGAGTATTCGTAATACTGAGGGGAGATTTTCTAGACAATTTTTTATATGGAGGGTGATATCTTACCATGGATAGTTAGGATATCTACACTATAGATCCCTAGTTGCGTATATATATTATCAAATTGATTGATCAGTTTTGTATTACTCATATATACTTAAAGATGAGATACTTTTCTCTCGTTATCTTAATCATTTTTAAATAGATGGTTAGTGCTTTTATTTTATTTTCGATGTTATGTTCCACTTTTATCATGCTTAGAGGGAATATTCTTTTTAAGTTATCGTGCTTAGAGGGTGCGTTCCTTTATCATGAAACCCCTTTCAAACAGCTTTACATTTGCATTCTTATACTTTTCTCTCAATATTTTTTTATCATTCTTAAAGAGATGGGTAGTGCTTTTATTTTTATTTGCATTTGCTATGTACCACTTTTATCATGCTTAGAGGGGACATTTCTTTGTCATGCGACCCTCTCACATAGATTTACATTTCCATTCTTATACTTCATCAATGTGGAATAGATTTATATTTTCTCGTACCTCGATGTGGGAATGGAATTTAACCTTTTCTTAACCTTTACATCGCTCTTGGATACAATAGCTCAAGGAGAGATTCTGCATAGGGAACACCCCTTACCAGAATGTCTTATTACATTTATTTTCATAAATCTCTCCCAGTAAACATACCTAATCATTCTCTCGATATTCTTTTATCTAAAGATTAACGATACTACATCATATATCATACACTAAACGTAATAGATATCAAACCCTACACTCGATATTCATACATGAGAGTTCAAGCACAGACATCGAAGCACTGAACGTAATAGATATCAAACCCTAGACTCGATATTCATACATGAGAGTTCAAGCACAGTCATCGAAGAATTACTATCAATACATTTAATTCAAACATCCCCGGAACCCCCGTTACCCACCCCGCCCCATCACAATATCGAACCCTAGACTTCGATATTCATACATGAGAGTTCAAGCACACACACACACACATCGAAAAGAATTCACATTTAATTCAAACATCCCCGGAACCCCCCCCCCCCCGTTACCCATCCCACCCATCACACATTACACATCACACACACACACACACACACACACACAATCATCATCATCATCATCATCATCATCCCAACCCTCAAAAACATCTCACTGCACAGGGGAGAACGGCACTACGCCAACACTCCCCTTCTTTTACAACTCGATTTTCATATAGGAGAGTTCTAAATCAATGAGCATTCTACATCACTCATATATTAACACAGAGGAGAGTTCAACATCTTATCTACACTGTGCTGATTCTCTCAATTCTATACTACTATCGTCCGATATGACTTAACGTTGGATGTTTTCTCTTATCCTGAAAGATGAATGTCTGGTAACTCTAAGCTCTATTTACCCTGTACTCATTTGAACATCATTTCATTCATCGTCCGATATGACTTAACGTTGGAGGTTTTCTCTTATCCTGAAAGATGAATGTCTGGTAACTCTAAGCTCTATTTATCCTGTACTCATTTGAACATCATTTCATTCATCGTCCGATATGACTTAACGTTGGAGGTTTTCTCTTATCCTGAAAGATGAATGTCTGGTAACTCTAAGCTCTATTTACCCTGTACTCATTTGTACATCATTTCATTCATCATCCGATATGACTTAACGTTGGAGGTTTTCTCTTATCCTGAAAGATGAATGTCTGATAACTCTAAGCTCTATTTACCCTGTACTCATTTGAACATCATTTCATTCATCGTCCGATATGACTTAACGTTGGATGTTTTCTCTTATCCTGAAAGACGAATGTCTGGTAACTCTAAGCTCTATTTACCCTGTACTTATTTGTACATCATTTCATTCATCATCCGATATGACTTAACGTGGGAGGTTTTCTCTTATCCTGAAAGATGAATGTCTGGTAACTCTAAGCTCTATTTACCCTGTACTCATTTGAACATCATTTCATTCATCGTCCGATATGACTTAACGTTGGAGGTTTTCTCTTATCCTGAAAGATGAATGTCTGGTAACTCTAAGCTCTATTTATCCTGTACTCATTTGAACATCATTTCATTCATCGTCCGATATGACTTAACGTTGGAGGTTTTCTCTTATCCTGAAAGATGAATGTCTGGTAACTCTAAGCTCTATTTATCCTGTACTCATTTGAACATCATTTCATTCATCGTCCGATATGACTTAACGTTGGAGGTTTTCTCTTATCCTGAAAGATGAATGTCTGGTAACTCTAAGCTCTATTTACGCTGTACTCATTTGTACATCATTTCATTCATCGTCCGATATGACTTAACGTTGGAGGTTTTCTCTTATCCTGAAAGATGAATGTCTGGTAACTCTAAGCTCTATTTACGCTGTACTCATTTGTACATCATTTCATTCATCGTCCGATATGACTTAACGTTGGAGGTTTTCTCTTATCCTGAAAGATGAATGTCTGGTAGCTCTAAGCTCTATGTACCCTGTACTCATTTGAACATCATTTCATTCATCGTCCGATATGACTTAACGTTGGAGGTTTTCTCTTATCCTGAAAGATGAATGTCTGGTAACTCTAAGCTCTATTTACCCTGTACTCATTTGAACATCATTTCATTCATCGTCCGATATGACTTAACGTTGGAGGTTTTCTCTTATCCTGAAAGATGAATGTCTGGTAACTCTAAGCTCTATTTATCCTGTACTCATTTGAACATCATTTCATTCATCGTCCGATATGACTTAACGTTGGAGGTTTTCTCTTATCCTGAAAGATGAATGTCTGGTAACTCTAAGCTCTATTTATCCTGTACTCATTTGAACATCATTTCATTCATCGTCCGATATGACTTAACGTTGGAGGTTTTCTCTTATCCTGAAAGATGAATGTCTGGTAACTCTAAGCTCTATTTACGCTGTACTCATTTGTACATCATTTCATTCATCGTCCGATATGACTTAACGTTGGAGGTTTTCTCTTATCCTGAAAGATGAATGTCTGGTAACTCTAAGCTCTATTTACGCTGTACTCATTTGTACATCATTTCATTCATCGTCCGATATGACTTAACGTTGGAGGTTTTCTCTTATCCTGAAAGATGAATGTCTGGTAACTCTAAGCTCTATTTACCCTGTACTCATTTGAACATCATTTCATTCATCGTCCGATATGACTTAACGTTGGAGGTTTTCTCTTATCCTGAAAGATGAATGTCTGGTAACTCTAAGCTCTATTTACCCTGTACTCATTTGAACATCATTTCATTCATCGTCCGATATGACTTAACGTTGGAGGTTTTCTCTTATCCTGAAAGATGAATGTCTGGTAGCTCTAAGCTCTATGTACCCTGTACTCATTTGAACATCATTTCATTCATCGTCCGATATGACTTAACGTTGGAGGTTTTCTCTTATCCTGAAAGATGAATGTCTGGTAACTCTAAGCTCTATGTACCCTGTACTCATTTGAACATCATTTCATTTATCGTCCGATATGACTTAACGTTGGAGGTTTTCTCTTATCCTGAAAGATGAATGTCTGGTAACTCTAAGCTCTATTTACCCTGTACTCATTTGAACATCATTTCATTCATCGTCCGATATGACTTAACGTTGGAGGTTTTCTCTTATCCTGAAAGATGAATGTCTGGTAACTCTAAGCTCTATTTATCCTGTACTCATTTGAACATCATTTCATTCATCGTCTGATATTACTTAACGTTGGAGGTTTTCTCTTATCCTGAAAGATGAATGTCTGGTAACTCTAAGCTCTATGTACCCTGTACTCATTTGAACATCATTTCATTCATTGTCCGATATGACTTAACGTTGGAGGTTTTCTCTTACCCTGAAAGATGAATGTCTGGCAACTCTAAGCTCTATGTACCCTGTACTCATTTGAACATCATTTCATTCATCGTCCGATATGACTTAACGTTGGAGGACGTAAATTGAAATACATATATAGTCTTTCTTTCTAAAATATGGTACTACCCTACTGCTCTGACAAGTGTGGCGTTACTTTGACATTTGGGTTTACGAGGTATGTATCTGCAGGAAATAAAGGAATCAAAAGGCTGGCCAAATTGCCTCCCGCTCTGTGCACGACAGTCGTCTTTTGTTGGCTAAAGGTTACAACCCAAAGACAAAGAGTTCGCTTTGACATTTGTCAATGTTATATATAGCCTTATATGACTTTCGCTATTCGTTCTTGTTCAAAATATTCCTAAAGAAGCTTTACTGTTCCTTGGGCGACTAAGTGGGAGAGAACGTGGCAACTGTGGTTCGCGGCTACGGGTAATTCCCGGGTTCGAACCCATCCATCAGTTTGGAGCTCTTAGTCCGTTTATTCTTCTAGTACTCAGTGCACTGAACCTCTAGAAGGAGATGGCGCTACTGTTTAAGATCTTTTGGTCGACTCTGGAGGGCCGTCAAGCACTCTCCACGTATGCTTCTACGTTAAGTTAATCAAGATAAACATCTTATTGTTACTTTCCTTGTAGGTACAATGGTAATTGGGGATGATCAGCATGTCCTAAACTATTATTTCCAGTGAAATCTGGCATGGAATTTTTGTTGGAGGAAGCTAATTTGCTTATTTACTTTAAGTAGGTAGAGAAATTAAAATTTGTTAATTCCATTTAAAATTCTGAGGTTTACCCCCCTGACTACCATAAGGAATTCAACATAAATATGTTTGGCATTCCAATTTCAACAGCAAATGGCGTTTGGTTTTTTGCCTATCCAGTTTTTAAATATTCGTCTATAACACTTTAAGGAGGCCAGCCTGTAAATCGAAATTCACCAGCTGTAAAGTTCGTCGGGGACATTTACAAAAAATTAATGACGCAGGTTGTTAGCCCTGTACACTTTGACCAAAGCCCTGTCTGTACTTTTCCTCTTTGAAACCTTTCCATGTAGTTCGAAGTCTGAATCTCGACCGAACTTCGACCGTCCAGCAACTGATGGATTTACGAGCAATTACTTCCGAACTTGCAGCGACCCTTGGTTGTCACACAGTGGTGCCTGTACCACCGCTGCATGTTCTTTCTCATTCCATAACATCATTCCTCTACGCAAGATAAACTTTTACCAAAAATTAATCATTAAATACTTAGTTACGCTTATTAGTGATTTACTTTCCCGTCTATTTCATTTTAACAGAGATAAAAGTTTACAGAAATAGTTACATTAAACATTTCGTTAGAGATACAAAAGGAATTGCGATATTCAAATGTTTTTACAACTAGTCTTAAAATTACATTCCCTTTCGATGACATCATAAGAAACATTCGAAAATCGACAGAACTTCAAACGAATGCCAAAGTATTTAACAATTCATAATATTAATAAGCATAAAATGTGATTAGTGCAATTTCATCTAACGCCTAACACTTACAGTTGTACAAAATTCCGTCAAATGTACAGGCATTTACATAAAATTCAAGATAAATTTGTCATCGTGTAAATATCTTTAATATATGATATTTTACTAAACTCATTAATTATTTTTTGAAAAAATTGAAATTTTGAAAAAATGTTCTACGTAGACACTCGGGGGATCTCTTAAAAGTTTTGTGCTGCATCTTATGGAACATACTGAACTAAAATTGAGTTATTCTTTGACTCACTCACTTACTCACTCACTCACTCACTCACTCACTCACTCACTCACACACACACACACACACACACACACACACACACACACACACACACACACACACACACATAAGGGACGAAATTGCGGCACACTGGCGGTGTAGTCCTGAAAATTGACGGCATGGTTATTCATAAACACACATCCTGGTATTTTTTTAGAAATGCTTCTTTGTATTCATATACCCTCAAAACTTATATTTTCGCTGGAATCTCGATATCGGCATTTTTTCTTCTACCTGTACGTACCTGGAAATGTAATTAATTTACGCTGACATTATGTCGAATGTCGAAAGTTTAGAGCAAGAGTTTTAAAACTGCTCTGTCCGTATTGCAAAACTTCCTTATTTAAATTGCTAGCACTTTGCAGCTGCGATTCTCTACTCCACATGGATAGACACGTGCACAGATCATTTCATAACAACTCGCCAATTTACTTGCATAGATCTTGTTTTGTTTTGGTTGCATGCACAGAAACGGGACGGGTTCCCATTAGGCAATCAGGTAATACTACAGTGGGTCACGTGACAAAAATATTGTATTCCATGTAATCCAATTGGCTGCTCTTGCTCTTCAAAAGTATTGATAGTCCACCAAATTCTTTTCCATTTTTTGTTGACTGACCAAAAAAAAGTAAAAATAATAATAATAATAATAATAATAATAATAATAATAATAATAATAATAATAATAATAATAATAATAATAATAATAATAATAATAATAATAATAATAATAATAATAATAATAATAATAATAATAACAATTAATAATAATAATATATACTTATTATAATAATATACTTATTATTATATTTATTATTATTATTATATTTATATTTATATTTATATTTATTATTATTATTATTATTATTATTATTATTATTATTATTATTATTATTATTATTATTATTATTATTATTATTATTATTATTATTATTATTATTATTATTATTATTATTATTATTATTATTATTATTATTATTATTATTATTATTATTATTATTATTATTATTATTATTATTATTATTATTATTATTATTATTATTATTATTATTATTATTATTATTATTATTATTATTATTATTATTATTATTATTATTATTATTATAATTTAGCCGCTCTAGCTGCGTAAGCTGTGAAAGCAAAACAAAATATTTGGCATTACAGTGATGTGACTTTCTCTAGCAAATAGCTATGTTTAAATGTTGAGCAATTGGACTTTGTAAGTTGATCTTATCATTACGTTGCCAACATATACATAAAAATATGTCACGATATAGATATTAGCACTCTGAATAATGGGAAAAATGAGCGTTGGTGATTGGGTAAAATAAGTGCTAAAATAAATGTAAATGACGTGAATCACGAACCTAAGTTTATATATTAGTGGAATAATAATTCGCCTCTGTGCTTTAGTATAACCAATGGCTACTGATTAAAGCACTTCATACTTCAAGCTTCGTCTAGTTCTTTACTTACAGACGATCTTGATAGTTCGAACTACTGTAAAGTGGGTTTTCATTAAGTACCTTTTACTACGGATATTTTGATTATATATCATATTTTAATTTGCATTTTGAATATTTTGTATCATTTTATAGAAATTACTTTAAAGCTGTAATATATAATGGTAAAATTAATAAGTTGATATAAGCCTTCTTTGTGTAATAATTGTCTGTCATTTTCTTTCTTATTAATACGTACTGCAACCAATTAATACATGCTCCATTTCTCAACTACAATGTGGATCTTTTGTACAGTGGTAGGGGAGTTAAGGCAGATATTTCTTACCAAAAAACATTCTTTTAAACCATCGAGCTGCATTTGTTTTAAAATAAACGCACAAACAAAATGCTGCCAACATAGGAATAACAAATGCCGCCAACGACTGACAAATGATATACGTAATACCAAAGCACGCAAGCGAAGTGGGTGTAGGTTCCTGAATATACAAGTTTGGATTTCTCATTCTTGGGAGGTTAGGTTAGGTTTAGTTTTTGTTTGATACAATTTTTTTTGGTTCCATTTAACTCCAATGGTCATATCGACGGCCGTTCTCGTTTGGAACATATCGAAGATGTTAACTCGTATACGATGGGTTTTATCATTAGATCACGCACACATTCGTACTCTCATTTATACTTCCAGATTCTGGGGAATGCGAGGGATTATCTTGGTCGGAGAAAAATCCTACCTCCAGCCGGGAATCGAATCCGGGACCCCTGCTTGCACGGCAAGCAGGCAGCTGCCGAGATGCGGACCCTTAGCACTCGTGGTACCTCTGAAGTTACTAGAGGAACCTCGGGCCGAACTGCTGAGCCCCTGCCGTAGGGGAGTTGTTCGGATTGGGTTGGACTTGAGGGGGCAGTGTGTTCCCGACACCAACGTGTAAATAGGTACCTCCGGCTAGGCTACGGCCGCCCGGAGGGGGTAGAGGGTTGCCTGAATAGTCCCGGGTACAAGTCTGCAGAGCTAGTAGAAGGTGTGCTAGATCACCAGGTGGCCCTACCGAGGTTTTCGGTAGTCTTCCCTGCGGGTTTGACGCGCGTAAGTGGCGTATCCACTTCCATCCCGTCTTGACGTTGTTGTCGATAGGGGGGTGGGGCATTTTAGACTCCAGATATTGCCCTATGGAAAGAGCCCCGGAGTATCCATCGCTCCCGGGTAGAAGGAGGCCCGTGTCCTTGGTCCTACTTCTCCAGGACGAATGGGAGTAGATCCTCTGCACTTAACTGCTATACAAACTTAGGTTGGCTGGAAACCAGTGACTACACTAAAGCACGAGATCGAAGTTTGCGTTCGTTAACTGTGTTTATGATTTAGCTATTTGCAGATGGCTGAAGCTTTTCATTCACAGTATTTTTGTTTGGTATAATGCGCCATCTACAATACACTGTTTTAGTATTTGCGTTTATATGAGTGGGAAGTGAACCATAACAATACATTAAAACATAGCTAATTTAGCAGATTTAACTTCTCATTTAGGTCAAGAGTTCACATTGTGCATGATCAGCAGCTGGTAATGGCCATGTTTGTTGTCATTTTGCTGTAAAAGAAAACATACTAAAATGAAGGTGAATGGGTTCCAAGCTCTAGAAAACATATATATCCACAGAACATTAGATGTGTTTGTTTCACTATTATCGTTTCTTTTTTGTCCTAATTCCTGTTTGGTTTGTCGGAAGTTTGTCGTTACTTTTAAACACTAAAAATTAAGAAATAAAACAACGATGGCTTCCAAAAGACCAATCAAGAACCTTTAAACCTTTAAATTAAATAAAATTACGTTTGCAAAGCTAGAATTTACACTTATCTTAGAAGCAAAGCTAATTTTGACAATGTTATAATATGCTCAGCACCCAATGTTGCTAATGAAAAGATTAAAAGAAAAACAATTCACAGAATATGGTTTATTACTATAATTTTTTTTAAATCTTATTATCCCATGTTTTATAAAAACTTGTTTCTGAAGTGAATGAAATATTTAAACACAAAATAAGTTACTTGCAACGATAACATTTTTCCAACTGGAAGACAACAGCCAAATATTCATTTACGAATGTTGAAATCGCTGAAATTCATTCTGTCGATGACTTTCTCTTGATGGAAGTCGGCCCTCTCGATCTTTGAATTTGGACTTCCTTTGTGCTGCAGCCAATGCTTCATCTCTTCGATCTTGCCTGGTACGCCTTCCATCTCACCAACAACGGTGCCGTGCTCGGTGTTCATGCACCAGCCATGAAGTCCCAGTTCCTTAGCCTTGTGCAGTGTATGCTTTCTAAAGTACACTCCTTGTACTTTACCGTGAACTTCAAATTGTACGTGAACAATTCTAGTACTATTTCTCGACATTGCTGTTGAATTAATAGCTTTTTCCTGTGTCCTAGCAACAAAACATCACACCAACGAAATCAGTCCGGCAACATACACACATGTCACTGCCTTCTGGATCGTAATACCGGACAAATGCACGGTATAGGTTATCTGAATAAAACTAGCTGTAGCAGCGGTAACTTCTTGACAGTAAAAACAGTAAGATAATACGAGTAACTTAAAAATCTATATTTTAAAGAATTTATATTATCCTGCAAATCATTTTGTCATTTGGCACAATCACATCAGTGTGCAGGAATTTCGTACTGAGACCGACATATGATAATGTGGTATAATTAGTAATATTTCCTTATTAATCATCGTGAAACAACAATTTGCCTTCCGCATTTCCTGAGATTTGCCTCGGCTTTCTTTATTTCAACAGAATAGCAGACCTGTTCTATGGTAGGCTGATTGTTTTTAAATTTCATTCTATTATTTTGGACCTTTGACATATGCATGATATGAGAAAATATAATATTTTACATAAAAACGACTCTGCATAGGTAATAAACAATACCTGAATTAGCGTTAGGATCGAGACTTATTGTTTGCTTCGAGAGAGCCATATCGTAGAAGAATGTACGAGAGCTGTTCAATAAAGAATGATCACTTTCTTTTTTGTGACAACGTACCTTTACTCATCCTCATAATTTTAATGGTCGTTCTCAAAATAGTCTCCCCTGAATGCAATGAACTTGTCCCAGCGTTTCTGCCAGTCTTCAAAGACATGCTGGAAACCATTTCTTGAGAGATCCTTCAAAATCGCATCCGCAGCCTTCACCACTGATTCTGATGATGGATAATGCCTTCCACGAAGGCGTTTCTTCAACTTAGAGAATAGAAAAAAGTCACATGGGGCTAAATCCGGACTATACGGAGGGTGAGGGGTGCACTTCACGTTGATTTTTGCAAGATATTCAGCAACAAAATTGGCAATATGCAACCACGCATTATCGTGGTGCAGCATCCAGCCTGCTTCCGGAAATGTGGTCTTTTGCGCATCATATGGTCTTGCAATGTTTTCAGGACATCCCTGTAGTATTGTCCAGTTACTGATGTGTGTGTAGGTACAACATGCTGATAAACCATTCCATGAATATCAAAGAATGAGATGATCATAACTTTCCCAGCAGAAGTAGCCACTTTTGCTTTTTGAGTGTTGGTGATGACGGAGATTTGCACACTGAGCTTTGCTGTGTGCTCTCAGGATCAAAATGATGTAGCCAAGTTTCATCAGCAGTCATTACGTTTGAAAGAAACTCCGGATCTTCCTCTAACATCAACTTTAACTGCATGCAGACCTGCATGCGAATGTCCTTTTGTTCGGGAATCAACAGTCTTGGAACCCATCGCGCACAAACACGTCTCATGTGTAATGTTTCTGTCACCAACGTGTGGGTGGCACCCAATGAAATGTTCAGTATTTCAGAAAGTGGTCTTAAGGTAATTCGTCGATCCTCTCTCTCTCACAATGACAGCAGCAGTGTTGATGTTTTCTTCCGTAAGAGCAGTAACTGGAGCACCGGGTCCACCTTCCTTTGAAATTGATTGTCTCCCCTCTTTAAACATTTTAAACCACCTTCGAGATGTGCTGTAGGGAAGAACAGACTCTCCATAACATTGTATAGGCCTCAACTGAAAATTTGTTGAGACGAAAGCAGAATTTCAAAGCCGCATATTGTTCCTCGCGTGTTACCTTCATTGCAGTGGTAGGCGATACTGAACATGTCTGAACTTGCCTGGTTCTCACAGGCGGGAACCAGGAGTACCAAAAATGAAACTACTACGGCGTGTTTGTTTTACATTAAGTTAATATAATAAGATTGAATTTTAGTGAGAAAAATTATGTCTGCAAAAAAAAAAAAAAAAAAAAAAAAAAAAAGAATATGATCATTCTTTATTGAACAGCCCTCATAATTTATTATACCTAAAAGTGTTTATATAGTAACAGAAAGTAAACATACATAATATTTAAGTTAATAGAATATAATTACGCCTGTCTTCTGTTTAATTGAATCGCTCATTTCTTGTAGAATTGACGAGCCTAGAACATACGTATACAGAGATATAAATCCAACTTTTGTAGACTCTTCTCTTCTACGCGGAAGAGTAATTAGAAAACTTCTTCCAGGGTTGTTCTTTTCAGAGGCAGTCATTATGTAATAAAATGTATTCCAAAAAATATCTACGATTTTCCCTTCAACAATCAGCTATCAGCACTGGTTGATACGTTTACGGTTAGCTGTTATACGTCCAAGGAAGCTGAATGTTAATTCTTATTCTATCAGTTTACTTTCTTGGAAATAATTAATTAACAAAACAAATTTATTTTACAAAAATTATATGGTTTAACAAGATGTACATTTTGTGTCAAATATTCTATCTATTACAGTTTACCAAATATACAACAATTATTCAGAATAAAGAGGACTTCAGAGGACATTTACAGAAAATTCAGAATATGCATTTTATTTTTATCAAAATATTTTAAATATATGACATAACTTTATCAAAATCGTTAGGAGAAAATTTTGAGAAATTCAAAATTCTCTAAAAATGTTACAGAGAGCAGTTCGGGAGTTTTTTTTAAGTCTCGTGAGGCATGTGAGGTAGGTACTGGCATTTAGTATCTATTTATGTCATATTCCGTAGCGTGTCTGCCTTCAGGTTCAAGGGGTTCCGAGTTCTAATCTCGGCCAGGATAAATTATTTGGTTAAGGTTTTCTGGGGTATTCTCTTATCCTGAAAGATGAATGTCAGGTAACTCTAAGCTCTGTGTACCCTGTACTCATTTGAACATTATTTCATTCATCGTTTGATATGACTTAACATTGGAGGTTTTCTCTTATCCTGAAAGATGAATGTCTGGTAACTCTAAGCTCTATGTACCCTGTACTCATTTGAACATCATTTCATTCATCGTCCGATATGACTTAACGTTGGAGGTTTTCTCTTATCCTGAAAGATGAATGTCAGGTAACTCTAAGCCCTATGTACCCTGTACTCATTTGAACATCATTACATTCATCGTCCGATATGACTTAACATTGGAGGTTTTCTCTTATCCTGAAAGATGAATGTCTGGTAACTCTAAGCCCTATGTACCCTGTACTCATTTGAACATCATTACATTCATCGTCCGATATGACTTAACATTGGAGGTTTTCTCTTATCCTGAAAGATGAATGTCTGGTAACTCTAAGCTCTATGTAACCTGTACTCATTTGAACATCATGTCATTCATCGTCCGATATAACTTAACGTTGGAGGTTTTCTCTTATCCTGAAAGATGAATGTCAGGTAACTCTAAGCTCTATGTACCCTGGACTCATTTGAACATGAAAAATACGATCAGGAAACGACTTTTAAAACTTTATGTTTTATAATATATTGGCCAACAGCTGCACTTATAGAGTCATATTTTACCAATGTTTATTTTAA
The DNA here is from genome assembly GCA_030765055.1 of Mantis religiosa. Taxonomy (NCBI): domain Eukaryota; kingdom Metazoa; phylum Arthropoda; class Insecta; order Mantodea; family Mantidae; genus Mantis; species Mantis religiosa. Next base: position 163,450,164 of record CM060954.1, read on the forward strand.
GTTTAATTTCAAAGTAGTTATTAATTTTGTTGGAGGCGGTCCTTAGTTTTACTGGTCCAAGTTTCGGATAGGTTCGTTATCCCTCGTGAAGTGGTCTCACATTAGTGTGCGCCCCTCATAATCTCGCCGTCTTCCTTATCGCAGATATATTCAGGCCTCCACTACTCCGCCTACCTTATCCGTTTCCTTGCGTCCCCACATATTTAGCGCTAAATTTCTTGTCCTTGTAACCTGATTCACTTTGTCCTCCTATTAGTTAACTTTTGTCCTCGTTCCCTCTATTTTGAGATCTTCACCCTGCACGCGATTCATACACCCAAATACACTTATCTCCAAATTCTAGACCAAGGCTTCGTTGCTTTATCATACATTTTACGTATTTTTGCCTTGAGATACTTGCCAAGCTCAGTCTTGCGTGGCTATCAGTGATAAAGTCATGTTCAAGTTATTTCCAAATCTTTATTGCTATCCTTGCCAATGTCGAAAATAGTAATAGTGAATTTTCGGTGTTAAGTAACTTTTTAAAGCACACAAAAACTTAATACACAAAAAATGAATATTTCACTGAGGGCCTGTATTACGATCTCCGGTTACTAGCGGAAGTTTGTTACCTTTCAGTTATCAATAACTATTGGTTAGGTTCAGTGCCTCGTATTACCAACTCTATTTACCTGTAGGTTTATTACCCTATGCATATGGTGGAATGTGAACGGTTGGCAATATTTTCCACTTGGATTTTACCTTGTTTGCAACGCTATCTTGTGTTTAGAATGTGTAATTAACTAGAGAACCAAACACATGTAGTAGCATAAGGCGTCCTGTTTTAACTTTTTAGTAGCTGTTTTCTGTATATTTTCGTGATATTTTCATTAATAGTTCATTCGTAATAAGGTCTAGCATAGTTCGTTTACAGTTTAGACTTTTCCATAGCGTTAGATTCTTTTTCATAGTGTTAGGTTAGTGTTATAGGTTATATAGGTTGCGTTAGGTTAGTGTTATTATAGATTAGGTGAGATATATGGAGAATATATGGAATGCCTTGTTACTTTATGAACACCAAGAGATATCCAGTCAAAACCATTTTTAAAATAAGGCCACATAACTGTTATTAATTTTGATAATAGTATTGCACAAATATAATTTGGCTAAAATCATTTGGTTAGTAGTTTAACCTCATGAATAAATCACCTCTTCTTATATAAATTATCATTTCACAGAGGTATATGCAAAGAGGGAAGGTCCACAAATTACGAGTCATCCATGAATAGAAGCAAGGTTATAAAATATGCATTCTGGGACCAGTAACTTGGTACCTGATTTTTTAAACATAATATATTTGGCTAGTTATGAAGCAATAACTATGGTTTTCTTTTAAGGAGACAGGTTGTAGCAAACTTATATTTCTTCTTGGCACTTCATAGTCAAACACCACATTTCAGTCACAGCATTGTGCCCTTGATTGAAAAACGTAATTGAACAAATAAATGACCTCATTTAAATAGCACAGGATACAATATGGGCAGGTTTTAACATTTCTTTACGTGTGCAATTCGCAGCAAATATTGTAACGGGACCGTTGGAGCACCCTGTACCAGCTGCGAACGGAAGGCAGGGGGGAGGACCGCGTTAGCCACACCTTCTCCTCGTTTGTCTTGTAGTGGTGACAGGCTTGTGGTTAGGGGAAAACATGACTGGTCGCCTGTTTTTCTCTACACCTGTTTCTCGATCTTTCTGTTACTAGAACATTCTCCTGGTCACTAGAAACCGGCGATATTCCTATATAAAGAAGGTTACAGACAGACGGAGTTGAGTTGTTGGTCAATCAGTTGGTTGGTTAGTGTGGAGTGAGGACAGTTCTTGGTGTAAGAAGGCAGTCAGTGTTTGACGTGCTAGCGAAGGACGTGTTAATGAACGAGAAGACTGTGCGTGCATCGGAGTTTGCGTAATCGCGAGTACAAGGAAATTGTAACGGACGAACGGGTAAATTGTAATTGTGTGCAGCAAGTAATTTTGTGTAATTGGCAAGTGTTAAACTGTAAGTCGGTGGAAATAAAGAACATTGTTGAGTGGTGTAATTGGACTTTTCATTTCACGAACCCACAAAGTCACAATATATTTATGTACTGCATTTGCACCATCTATAGTAGGTACGGCAAGAATCAGAAGTAATACTTCAACTTGCATTGAGACAGCGCTTACACTGTAAAAATCGCAATATAATTAGCAAATGGTATTCATTAAGGCACATTGTAGGACGAAACCATTAAGTAATTAGCTACATTACATGTGTGAACAGCGTTTGCAATAACGGTTTCGACATCGATACAAATTGCATAACCTAAAAAATTGTTTTATTCACTGTTTGCTTTACAGTTTGTTACTTTCCTCTGGGCAAGATAAATCACAAAACTGTAGTTCTCATCTCTGTACCATAGCATCTTGCTTCATCAGGTGTAGAAGCAGATCTTAATCTTTGCTTCTTTAAGGGTCAGTTTCGTTTCCAGACTACATACTTTGATTATATGAGAATAGGTGACACGATGACACAATATTCCAATTTCCATTTTCCTTTTTACCATTGTTTTGTACCTAAGGTGGAATTCTGACTCGTGGTATTGAATATTCAGCCTGATATTTACCTTGGCAGCTGAGGTAAACTACAAGTTATCTGGTAGTTTATTCCTAGGCATGTAGCCCAACAGAGCAGTTCTGTAACACTAACTCTTTGATGTCGTAGTGCTAGGAACTTCCGTCTGACGGGAAACCTAAAGCATGCCATTCATGGGGCCGTGATTATGAGTTAACTCCAGGAATGAAGCTGGCATTGTTATGAAAGGCGTTTCATAAGAGCGAGGTCCTTTTCAATGAAGGGCACGTCTAGTCTCCCACGGCCAAGTAATGTAACGTACTACTTTGTTTATTCCGTTTCAAATTACTACAGAACGACACGAGGGTAACATATACAAACCAATGCTAAATAAACCGAAACATGTCCTTTGAGTGGAGGGAAATAGGTTCTTCATAACATTATATCTATATTATAAGCCTTAAAAATGCAAAACCTAAAATTCTTAAAGTGCCAAAAGTTCATTTATTAGTATCAGAATACTTCGATACTATCAAAAGTAGAGAAGGATATTCCTTTTCCAGATTTCGTAATTTCTAGGCGTTAGACAAAGGGTCTAATGTACCCGTATTTAGGGAGCAGCTATTATACTGAACCTTTCCAAAGGAAAAAAACTCTGTTGTAATACATTCACACAACTTACCCACTCATTCTTCACTTAACTGCTAGGACATAGGAGCAGAAAATCCTGTAGGAGTGTGTGCTCTTGTGCCCTAAGTGTAACAATTTCAATAAAAATTACAGAACATTTGTTTCAGTAGAGTCAAAAGCACACCCCCATGCCGTGAACCGAAACCCAGGCCTTGAGGGTGAAAGTCAGGTATCCTATCCACTAGGCCACATGGGAGTGTATGAACTTAGCGTCTAAGAGTAACAATTTCAATAGAAATTACAGGATTTTTGTTTCCATAGAACCAAAAACATATTCCCAAGCCGGAAATCGAACACGGGCCTCCTGGGTGAAAGACAGGTATCCTAGCCACTAGACCACATGGGAGTATATGCACTTAGTGTCTAAGAGTAACAATTTCAATAGAAATTACAGGATTTTTGTTTCCATAGAACCAAAAACATATTCCCATGCCGGGAATCGAACACGGGCCTCCTGGGTGAAGGCCAGGTATCCTAGCCACTAGACCACATGGGAGTGTATGAACTTAGTGTCTAAGAGTAACAATTTCAATAGAAATTACAGGATTTTTGTTACCATAGAACCAAAAACATATTCCCATGCCGGGAATCGAACCCGGACCTCCTGGGTGAATGCCAGGTATCCTAGCCACTAGACCACATGGGAGTATATGAACTTAGTGTCTAAGAGTAACAATTTCAATAGAAATTACAGGATTTTTGTTTCCATAGAACCAAAAACATATTCCCATGCCGGGAATCGAACCCGGGCCTCCTGGGTGAAAGCCAGGTATCCTAGCCACTAGACCACATGGGAGTATATGAACTTAGTGTCTAAGAGTAACAATTTCAATAGAAATTACAGGATTTTTGTTTCCATAGAACCAAAAACATATTCCCATGCCGGGAATCGAACCCGGACCTCCTGGGTGAAAGCCAGGTATCCTAGCCACTAGACCACATGGGAGTATATGCACTTGGTGTCTAAGAGTAACAATTTCAATAGAAATTACAGGATTTTTGTCCGGGTTCGATTACCGGCATGGGAATATGTTTTTGGTTCTATGGAAACAAAAATCCTGTAATTTCTATTGAAATTGTTACTCTTAGACATTAAGTTCATATACTCCCATGTGGTCTAGTGGCTTGGATACCTGGCTTTCACCCAGGAGGTCCGGGTTCGATTCCCGGCATGGGAATATGTTTTTGGTTCTATGGAAACAAATTTCCTGTAATTTCTATTGAAATTGTTACTCTTAGACGCTAAGTTCATATACTCCCATGTGGTCTAGTGGCTAGGATACCTGGCTTTCACCCAGGAGGCCCGGTGTTCGATTACCGGCATGGGAATATGTTTACTTCTTGTACATGGTGATTAACTCAATTGTTACTAAAGGATTAGTATTTAGGGTGAGACTACTGTTACGTTACATATAACCTAGTGCTGTAGGTATTCGATTCTTGTCGGAAGTTGAATTTTTTCTAACAGGCTATAACAATATATGTAGAATGTGCGATGACTTATGTGATTATTGCGAGGTAAAAGGACGCCATAAGACGTTACCTTTGAATGTAAGAAACATCAAGGCTTGTTGTAAGAAACAAGATATGAATTAACGGGAAAATATATAAAGGAAATTGTCGAGCTTTGGGATAGTTCCTTTGTTAGGTTAGCGTTTATCTGCAATTGGAAAACAATTCACTGTAGGATATTAAATAAAGTAGCAATAAAAATGAAACCCGCGAACATAAGAAAGGTTGTTGATGATAATGATGATGATGATGATTATGATGACGATGCGATGCGATACCTGGTTCTTACCCAAGAGAAGGAATAAGTGAGGAAAGCGATATAAATGCAACACATCCGTTTTTCAATTCTTCGATGAAATAAAATTTAATTTAGATAGGTAGAATCTAACATAAAATTCAGTGTGATAGCTGAGATTTAAAGCATGGTTCTCTCGGTCTTCATCCGGTTGCTCTAACCACTGAGATGCCATGTCTAACGTACGAATATGATATTAAATTCTCCAACTGACTCTTATTTTTCCGGTAAATCTGTAATGGCGACTGATGTCCAAACTTTAGCCTACACACGGTTACTGTGGTAAAACCAATTAATTACTTTCCACCAAAAAGTTAAATGTTAATTGTTTGATATTTACGTAAGTAAACAACGTAATGACTTGAGTGCATTCTGGTGCGTGCATAATGCAGCAGCAGTATTAGGTAATGTTACATCACGCCACTCGGGTCATCCCAATTAGAGTATGGACCGCCCTCACCATTCAGGCTATGTCCTCGAGAATGTAGACGTGACCGGGATGCGAATCCACATGTCCACGCTTTCTTCTCTTCTTACTTCATCTCTGCTATGTCATATTGCTATCCAAAACTGAACACAACACCGCATCCTCACTATCTTTCAAACACACCATACTATAAGCAGATTCCAGTGACATATGTGCAGCGCATTTGTTGGGCAATGAATCCCACGTACTATTCCTGTGCGTGTTTCAAACTTTTCTCTGGCCAAGATTATTTCCTATCCTCTATACAAAGGAACAATAGAATACAGAATTATCTCTTTATTAAGAAAAAGTGACTGTGCCGTAACAAGGGAATTTGCTTAAACATACCGGTGCAGCATTCTTGAAAGCTGGTGAATTATCAAATTTAGTTTTTAATTAACTTTGATTTTGGAGTTTGCTCTTCACGCCTCTGCAACGTGTTGGCAGCATGTCTTCAACATTCCAGGAGACCCAAGTTCTAATCTCGGTCAGGTGATTAGGCTTACATCCTATTTTTACCAGGTTTTCCTCATACTAAAAGAACTGGTAACTGTAAGCTCTATGTACCCTTTACCCATTTGAACATCATTTCATTCATCGTCCGATATGACTTAACGTTGGAGGTTTTCTCTTATCCTGAAAGATGAATGTCCGGTAACTCTAAGCTCTATGTACCCTGTACTCATTTGAACATCATTTCATTCATCGTCCGATATGACTTAACGTTGGAGGTTTTCTCTTATCCTGAAAGATGAATGTCCGGTAACTCTAAGCTCTATGTACCCTGTACTCATTTGAACATCATTTCATTCATCGTCCGATATGACTTAACGTTGGAGGTTTTCTCTTATCCTGAAAGATGAATGTCTGATAACTCTAAGCTCTATGTACCCTGTACTCATTTGAACATCATTTCATTCATCGTCCGATATGACTTAACGTTGGAGGTTTTTTCTTATCCTGAAACACGAACTTTGGGTAACTCTAAGCTCTATGTACCCTGTACTCATTTGAACATCATTTCATTCATCGTCCGAAATGACTTAACGCTGGAGGTTTTCTCGTATCCTGAAAGATGAATGTCTGGTAACTCTAAGCTCTATGTACCCTGTACTCATTTGAACATCATTTCATTCATCGTCCGATATGACTTAACGTTGGAGGTTTTCTCTTATCCTGAAAGATGAATGTCTGGTAACTCTAAGTTCTATGTACCCTTTACCCATTTGAACATCATTTCATTCATCGTCCGATATGACTTAACGTTGGAGGTTTTCTCTTATCCTGAAAGATGAATGTCTGGTAACTCTAAGCTCTATGTACCCTGTACTCATTTGAACATCATTTCATTCATCGTCCGATATGACTTAACGTTGGAGGTTTTCTCTTATCCTGAAAGATGAATGTCTGATAACTCTAAGCTCTATGTACCCTGTACTCATTTGAACATCATTTCATTCATCGTCCGATATGACTTAACGTTGGAGGTTTTCTCTTATCCTGAAACACGAACATTGGGTAACTCTAAGCTCTATGTACCCTGTACTCATTTGAACATCATTTCATTCATCGTCCGAAATGACTTAACGCTGGAGGTTTTCTCTTATCCTGAAAGATGAATGTCTGGTAACTCTAAGCTCTATGTACCCTGTACTCATTTGAACATCATTTCATTCATCGTCCGATATGACTTAACGTTGGAGGTTTTCTCTTATCCTGAAAGATGAATGTCTGGTAACTCTAAGTTCTATGTACCCTGTACTCATTTGAACATCATTTCATTCATCGTCCGATATGACTTAACGTTGGAGGTTTTCTCTTATCCTGAAGGACGAATGTCTGATAACTCTAAGCTCTATGTACCCTGTACTCATTTGAACATCATTTCATTCATCATCCGATATGACTTAACGTTGGAGGTTTTCTCTTATCCTGAAAGATGAATGTCTGGTAACTCTAAGTTCTATGTACCCTGTACTCATTTGAACATCATTTCATTCATCGTCCGATATGACTTAACGTTGGAGGTTTTCTCTTATCCTGAAGGACGAATGTCTGATAACTCTAAGCTCTATGTACCCTGTACTCATTTGAACATCATTTCATTCATCGTCCGATATGACTTAACGTTGGAGGTTTTCTCTTATCCTGAAAGATTAATGTCTGATAACTCTAAGCTCTGTGTACCCTGTACTCATTTGAACATCATTTCATTCATCGTCCGATATGACTTAACGTTGGAGGTTTTCTCTTATCCTGAAAGATGAATGTCTGGTAACTCTAAGCTCTATGTACCCTGTACTCATTTGAACATCATTTCATTCATCGTCCGATATGACTTAACGTTGGAGGTTTTCTCTTATCCTGAAAGATGAATGTCTGGTAACTCTAAGCTCTATGTACCCTGTACTCATTTGAACATCATTTCATTCATTGTCCGATATGACTTAACGTTGTAGGTTTTCTCTTATCCTGAAAGATGAATGTCTGGTAACTCTAAGCTCTATGTACCCTGTACTCATTTGAACATCATTTCATTCATCGTCCGATATGACTTAACGTTGGAGGTTTTCTCTTATCCTGAAAGATGAATGTCTGGTAACTCTAAGCTCTATGTACCCTGTACTCATTTGAACATCATTTCATTCATCGTCCGATATGACTTAACGTTGGAGGTTTTCTCTTATCCTGAAAGACGAATGTCTGATAACTCTAAGCTCTATGTACCCTGTACTCATTTGAACATCATTTCATTCATCGTCCGATATGACTTAACGTTGGAGGTTTTCTCTTATCCTGAAAGATGAATGTCTGATAACTCTAAGCTCTATGTACCCTGTACTCATTTGAACATCATTTCATTCATTGTCCGATATGACTTAACGTTGGAGGTTTTCTCTTATCCTGAAAGATGAATGTCTGATAACTCTAAGCTCTATGTACCCTGTACTCATTTGAACATCATTTCATTCATTGTCCGATATGACTTAACGTTGGAGGTTTTCTCTTATCCTGAAAGATGAATGTCTGGTAACTCTAAGCTCTATGTACCCTGTACTCATTTGAACATCATTTCATTCATCGTCCGATATGACTTAACGTTGGAGGTTTTCTCTTATCCTGAAAGATGAATGTCTGGAAACTCTAAGCTCTATGTACCCTGTACTCATTTGAACATCATTTCATTCATTGTCCGATATGACTTAACGTTGGAGGTTTTCTCTTATCCTGAAAGATGAATGTCTGGTAACTCTAAGCTCTATGTACTCTGTACTCATTTGAACATCATTTCATTCATTGTCCGATATGACTTAACGTTGGAGGTTTTCTCTTATCCTGAAAGATGAATGTCTGGAAACTCTAAGCTCTATGTACCCTGTACTCATTTGAACATCACTTCATTCATCGTCTGATATGACTTAACGTTGGAGGTTTTCTCTTATCCTGAAAGATGAATGTCTGGTAACTCTAAGCTCTATGTACCCTGTACTCATTTGAACATCATTTCATTCATCGTCCGATATGACTTAACGTTGGCGGTTTTCTCTCATTCTGAAAGATGAATGTCAGGTAACTCTAAGCTCTATGTAACTTGTACTCATTTGAACATCATTTCATTCATTGTCCGATATGACTTAACGTTGGCGGTTTTCTCTCATTCTGAAAGATGAATGTCAGGTAACTCTAAGCTCTATGTAACTTGTACTCATTTGAACATGATATCGTCCGATATGGCTTGGCCTTGGAGGATGTAAATTTAAAACACCTTCTCTCTTATTCTGGTCTTCAGGGTGCTACGAAGTATGTATCTGCAATTAATTTCTTGACAGTGATTTAGTCACGTGGACGTGACAAACTGTATACGTATGTGAGTTAATGCATATGTAGCAAGTACTTTCTGAAGCAAATAAAACTCTGTGAAAAGACTACTTTTTATATGCAACAATTATGTGGAAAAACCTGACAGAGTAACCAGAAATTGCTGGTTGCTTGATTATTAAATCGTAACTCTTGACGGTAGATTAGATACAAGTTCATGTAGGTACTTGTTCCATTCCATTAAGTCACAATATTTATTACTTTCTCTGTTAATTTAACCTATTAAGAACAAGATTTAAACCGTTCGACGCCAATATTTTATCAGAAATGCAGCTTTTGAGGCCTCGTAGATAAAAAATTATGTGCACTAACATAACCTCACTTCAGTCCTACTGTGTTGAATCTTCTAAACCTCCAGGATTAAAGAGTGAGGTGAGAAAGTACGCTGTATTTGCGAGGCAGGTTGACGATATTTGGAAGATTTCAAGATGCCGTCCGCCTATTCTGGAGCATGGGTAGATATTTTCGGGTAGACATGGTGGTACGAGGAACAGCTGATAAGTCTCGGGCCTCGCAATACTACACATTCCTGAATACTGTCATACAAAAGCTAAGCAGGATATTGACCTGTAACTATAGGTGCAAGCCAGTGTAGAGTTAAACTATATGATGATATCTATCAAACTGAACCAGAGGTGCCATCTCTATGTGAGTCCCGGAGCTTTAACAGCCGAACCTCGTGTATTACCCAATAGTGCAATGGCCTACCGACTCAAGGATATACACGAAAACATTGCAGGTCTGGCCGGTCGAACCATGGGTCTCCTGAATGTGTGAGACTTAACACGTCGACGTTAAGGTATATGTTTTGTATTGTGACTATCTTTATCTGTTTCCGCAAGCTTTTTATCTCCACGCTGCAACTTCCAGTTATCTATCTTTATCTGTTTCCGCAAGCTTTTTATCTCCGCGTTGCAACTTCCAGTTATCTATCTTTATCTGTTTCGGCAAGCTTTTTATCTCCACGCTGCAACTTCCAGTTATCTATCTTTATCTGTTTCGGCAAGCTTTTTATCTCCGCGTTGCAACTTCCAGTTATCTATCTTTATCTGTTTCGACAAGCTTTTTATCTCCACGCTGCAACTTCCAGTTATCTATCTTTATCTGTTTCGGCAAGCTTTTTATCTCCATGCTGCAACTTCCAGTTATCTATCTTTATCTGTTTCGGCAAGTTTTTTATCTCCACGTTGCACCTTCCAGTTATCTATCTTTATCTGTTTCGGCTGGGCCTTTTATCTCCACGTTGCACCTTCCAGTTATCTATCTTTATCTGTTTCGGCTGGGCCTTTTATCTCCACGTTGCACCTTCCAGTTATCTATCTTTATCTGTTTCGGCTGGGCCTTTTATCTCCACGTTGCACCTTCCAGTTATCTATCTTTATCTGTTTCGGCTAGCATTTTATCTCCACGCTGCACCTTCCAGTTATCTATCTTTATCTGTTTCGGCTAGCATTTTATCTCCACACTGCACCTTCCAGTTATCTATCTTTATCTGTTTCGGCTGGGCCTTTTATCTCCGCGTTGCACCTTCCAGTTATCTATCTTTATCTGTTTCGGCTGGGCCTTTTATCTCCACGCTGCACCTTCCAGTTATCTATCTTTATCTGTTTCGGCTGGGCCTTTTATCTCCACGTTGCACCTTCCAGTTATCTATCTATATCTGTTTCGGCAAGTTTTTTATCTCCGAGCTTCACCTACCAGTTATCTATCTTTATCTGTTTCGGCAAGTTTTTTATCTCCACGCTGCAACTTCCAGTTATCTATCTTTATCTGTTTCGGCAAGCTTTTTATCTCCATGCTGCACTTCCAGTTATCTACCTTTATCTGTTTCGGCAAGCTTTTTATCTCCACGCTGCAACTTCCAGTTATCTATCTTTATCTGTTTCGGCAAGTTTTTTATCTCCATGCTGCAACTTCCAGTTATCTACCTTTATCTGTTTCGGCAAGCTTTTTATCTCCATGCTGCAACTTCCAGTTATCTATCCTTATCTGTTTCGGCAAGTTTTTTATCTCCACGCTGCACCTTCCAGTTATCTATCTTTATCTGTTTCGGCAAGTTTTTTATCTCCACGCTGCAACTTCCAGTTATCTATCTTTATCTGTTTCGGCAAGTTTTTTATCTCCACGCTGCAACTTCCAGTTATCTATCTTTATATATTTCGGCAAGTTTTTTATCTCCACGCTGCAACTTCCAGTTATCTATCTTTATCTGTTTCGGCAAGTTTTTATCTCCGAGCTGCAACTTCCAGTTATCTATCTTTATCTGTTTCGGCAAGTTTTTTATCTCCACGCTGCAACTTCCAGTTATCTATCTTTATCTGTTTCGGCAAGTTTTTATCTCCGAGCTGCAACTTCCAGTTATCTATCTTTATCTGTTTCGGCAAGCTTTTTATCTCCGCGCTGCAACTACCAGTTATCTATCTTTATCTGTTTCGGCAAGCTTTTTATCTCCATGCTGCAACTTCCAGTTATCTATCTTTATCTGTTTCGGCAAGTTTTTTATCTCCACGCTGCAACTTCCAGTTATCTATCTTTATCTGCTTCGGCAAGCATTTTATCTCCATGCTGCAACTTCCAGTTATCTATCTTTATCTGTTTCGGCTGGGCCTTTTATCTCCACGTTGCACCTTCCAGTTATCTATCTTTATCTGTTTCGGCTGGGCCTTTTATCTCCACGTTGCACCTTCCAGTTATCTATCTTTATCTGTTTCGGCTAGCATTTTATCTCCACGCTGCACCTTGCAGTTATCTATCTTTATCTGTTTCGGCTGGGCCTTTTATCTCCGCGTTGCACCTTCCAGTTATCTATCTTTATCTGTTTCGGCTGGGCCTTTTATCTCCACGCTGCACCTTCCAGTTATCTATCTTTATCTGTTTCGGCTGGGCCTTTTATCTCCACGTTGCACCTTCCAGTTATCTATCTATATCTGTTTCGGCAAGTTTTTTATCTCCGAGCTTCACCTACCAGTTATCTATCTTTATCTGTTTCGGCAAGTTTTTTATCTCCACGCTGCAACTTCCAGTTATCTATCTTTATCTGTTTCGGCAAGCTTTTTATCTCCATGCTGCAACTTCCAGTTATCTACCTTTATCTGTTTCGGCAAGCTTTTTATCTCCACGCTGCAACTTCCAGTTATCTATCTTTATCTGTTTCCGCAAGCTTTTTATCTCCACGCTGCAACTTCCAGTTATCTATCTTTATCTGTTTCGGCAAGTTTTTTATCTCCACGCTGCAACTTCCAGTTATCTATCTTTATCTGTTTCGGCAAGTTTTTATCTCCGAGCTGCAACTTCCAGTTATCTATCTTTATCTGTTTCGGCAAGCTTTTTATCTCCGCGCTGCAACTACCAGTTATCTATCTTTATCTGTTTCGGCAAGCTTTTTATCTCCACGCTGCAACTTCCAGTTATCTATCTTTATCTGCTTCGGCAAGCATTTTATCTCCATGCTGCAACTTCCAGTTATCTATCTTTATCTGTTTCGGCAAGTTTTTTATCTCTACGTTGCAACTTCCAGTTATCTATCTTTATCTGCTTCGGCAAGCATTTTATCTCCATGCTGCAACTTCCAGTTATCTATCTTTATCTGTTTCGGCTGGGCCTTTTATCTCCACGTTGCACCTTCCAGTTATCTATCTTTATCTGTTTCGGCTGGGCCTTTTATCTCCACGTTGCACCTTCCAGTTATCTATCTTTATCTGTTTCGGCTAGCATTTTATCTCCACGCTGCACCTTGCAGTTATCTATCTTTATCTGTTTCGGCTGGGCCTTTTATCTCCGCGTTGCACCTTCCAGTTATCTATCTTTATCTGTTTCGGCTGGGCCTTTTATCTCCACGCTGCACCTTCCAGTTATCTATCTTTATCTGTTTCGGCTGGGCCTTTTATCTCCACGTTGCACCTTCCAGTTATCTATCTATATCTGTTTCGGCAAGTTTTTTATCTCCGAGCTTCACCTACCAGTTATCTATCTTTATCTGTTTCGGCAAGTTTTTTATCTCCACGCTGCAACTTCCAGTTATCCATCTTTATCTGTTTCGGCAAGCTTTTTATATCCATGCTGCAACTTCCAGTTATCTACCTTTATCTGTTTCGGCAAGCTTTTTATCTCCACGCTGCAACTTCCAGTTATCTATCTTTATCTGTTTCGGCAAGTTTTTTATCTCCATGCTGCAACTTCCAGTTATCTATCTTTATCTGTTTCGGCAAGTTTTTTATCTCCATGCTGCAACTTCCAGTTATCTATCTTTATCTGTTTCGGCAAGTTTTTTATCTCCACGCTGCAACTTCCAGTTATCTATCTTTATCTGTTTCGGCAAGTTTTTATCTCCGAGCTGCAACTTCCAGTTATCTATCTTTATCTGTTTCGGCAAGCTTTTTATCTCCGCGCTGCAACTACCAGTTATCTATCTTTATCTGTTTCGGCAAGCTTTTTATCTCCATGCTGCAACTTCCAGTTATCTATCTTTATCTGTTTCGGCAAGTTTTTTATCTCCACGCTGCACCTTCCAGTTATCTATCTTTATCTGTTTCGGCTGGGCCTTTTATCTCCACGCTGCACCTTGCAGTTATCTATCTTTATCTGTTTCGGCTGGGCCTTTTATCTCCGCGTTGCACCTTCCAGTTATCTATCTTTATCTGTTTCGGCTGGGCCTTTTATCTCCGCGTTGCACCTTCCAGTTATCTATCTTTATCTGTTTCGGCTGGGCCTTTTATCTCCACGCTGCACCTTCCAGTTATCTATCTTTATCTCTTTCGGCTGGGCCTTTTATCTCCACGTTGCACCTTCCAGTTATCTATCTATATCTGTTTCGGCAAGTTTTTTTATCTCCGAGCTTCACCTACCAGTTATCTATCTTTATCTGTTTCGGCAAGCTTTTTATCTCCGAGCTTCACCTACCAATTATCTATCTTTATCTGTTTCGGCAGCCTTTTTATCTCCGAGCTGTAACTTCCAGTTATCTATCTTTATCTGTTTCGGCAAGTTTTTTATCTCCGAGCTGCAACTTCCAGTTATCTATCTTTATCTGTTTCGGCAAGTTTTTTATCTCCACGCTGCAACTTCCAGTTATCTATCTTTATCTGTTTCGGCAAGTTTTTATCTCCGAGCTGCAACTTCCAGTTATCTATCTTTATCTGTTTCGGCTAGCCCTTTTATCGCCGCGGTGCATTACCTCTCCCTTTGTGTGCACCGGCCACGCATCGTCGCAACAATGGGTTCGCGACAGTATTTATGCCTCTGATGGAGTGCCTCCCGGAGGCACGGGTGACGTGAAAGGAGACAGTGTAGCCATACCTAGGGTCACGACCCCAAAGTGCAGGATGCCTACAGTTTACAGTTTCAGATTTCCCGGTAGTAGCATCTACCTGTAGACTTGCACATTCCCTATAAACTGAAACTTGAAGGCCGCCTACTATAGGGAGCACGAGAATTTCCTTACAGCATCTTTTTCCCTGCTATACAATGCCGGCAGTTACAGTCCTCAAATATACACGCAGTTGAAGTGAAATGAGAAATTAAGTGAGGATAATGATGCACCAAGATCAATCCTGAATTTAACAAATCTGCTTTATAGTTTCGTTAACGCAGAAGGTCAGTGTACTCGCTGTCAGAATTACGGGCTACTAAGAATTACTGTCAACTTGCACCACGGTATGTGCGCTATCTCGGAGCCCATCATTTCTTAGAGTGCCGTTTACAAGAACCACTCCTCTGAAATGTGTGTATTGCAACGAGAAACATCCAGCCAACTACAGGGAATGCTAGCACAACCTATAAGTATAAGAAAGCATATCTAGAAGGACAAAATCAACCTCTGAAACAACCCACAACATATTCTCTATTCACTAATCTTTTGGAAGCATTTATCCCTGACATCATCTAATTCCTAACCTCACATCTACCATCATCAGACAAAACGACAACGCATAATACAGTTGCTATACATAAACTAGCAGCTGTAAATTGTACAGTTCTTCATTTCCTAGATTGTTTGTAAATATGTTACATTCTACAACGTACTTTTTTAGTATTAATCAAATTATCAGTATATATTACATATGTACTTACAATTCATTATTATAAAGGTACTTTAGGGTAAACCTCATGCTGTTATTGTATTTATGTTATATTGTTAATTTTTATGAATGGCCTGTAAAGCAGCGCTGCTGATCGGTCAATAAATAAATTAGAAACAAGGGAAAGTCGAATCAAGGATCTCCAAAATGTGAGTAATACGTGATATCGCCTGACTCAAATGCCTGTACATGTTCCTCGACGAGTATTTCTTTGATTACAACGCATTTGAACAAATTCCAATGATCAAGGTTGTCAAAAACTCTGTGGATGAATATGACATTGGAATTATTGTCCAAGGTTTCAGATGTCTTGAGAAAACTAGTATGCAGTGGTTTACATGATTCGCCGGAACTAGTGACGGTCTGTTACTTGTGGATCACACCAAACATCTTCACTGGATCTTTGTTATTCAGTTGATGTGTTGAAAGCTCTCCCTAATGCACGTGACCACTTCAGTCCTGATGTAAACGTCTGGGAGGGGAGAGAGAGAGACAGAGATAGTAAGAAGAATTACTGTTGAGGTATTGATCGGTGAAGGTTCAGATGGTACAATCTCAATGTGGGTGTATACTCGCTTACATATACGTCGCTTCTACAGTTCTAGGTGACATTTTACCGGCCCTCTCAACAGGTCTGTGCACTTGATTATATATACGTCGTCCTACAGAAGTGACATATACCGTATACAGGACAAACAGGAAGAACCATCCCTACCAGAACATGAACGCAACCTGAGAAGTCTGGGCTGGCATAGCGACCATAGAGCCAATTTTCGTGAGACGATCATCTTGGCAAAATGCAACAGTTACAGGGAGCGGAGAGTTAAGGAGGCTTTGGCCATTTCTTCAGAGAGGAGCACGCTTAATCGTGATGCTGGATTTCAGTTCAGCTCCTCTTGGAAACCGGCCTTAAAAATGGAAATCCGTCGATTTAAGAAACACAGATCTATACAGCTTGACAATCAAGTTAAGTAGTTACGTTTCTTTGGCATAATTTTCTATACTCACGCCATCTCCTGACCTGGCATTTAATTTACTGAAAACAGTCTTTTGTACAGTAATGCGAATTTTGTGGTATCTGGAGGAGTCCACCTCAGAACGGTTGCAACTGGAGGGGAGGGCAGGTCAGTTGCGAGCAACTAAACACGTGCAGAGCTACTCGGTAACACTACAGCTTGTTTCAAAATGTGCTTGTCTCCTGGTTCCAAGAGAGCATTTATAAATGACGCCTCCTAGCAGCACATTAGGAAATAAAGTGCTACATTTGAAAACACGAGAAGTAATAACCAATATCCATAGATTTATAAAAAAGAACAATGGTCTGGGTCAGTTATAAAAATCTGGGAAAGAGTATCTGAGGCAACAGTTGTCTGAAAGCAGTTTAGGAGAGTTATTAAGGAAAGAAAAGCCATTGGAGCTAGAGCAACAACGTCCTTCTCTATGTCCAGTAAACAAAGATTAAGAACATGCACAATATATATAGTAGTTAGGCAAACTATGAATAATTTTTAAAGCACAGATAAACAAAGACCAACTTTGAAGAAAGTGCTTATGAAGCTAAAATTTCTACTGACTTCCAAGGCAGTGTCTGAACATTAAGAAGAGTTCTTTTGAAGCTAGGATTATTTGAAAAAAAAAAAAAACACTAAGCGTGACAGACAAATTTTAATTGAACATCGCACCATACGTGCAAAAAGACTTAATTATTTACGAAATATTCGGAGATATCGAAGTGAAGTTTATATAGTTTATATGGCTGAAACTTATATAAATACAGCACATACTGGACCATATGCCTGGAGTGAAATACGTTTCAGGGACTCTGCAGCGATATTGAAAGGCCGTCAGTTGTTTATCATGCCTGCTGGAGGAGAACAGGGTTTTGTTCCAAATGTCTATGTACTATTTAAGATCCAACAAAAGCGTGGAGATTACTGCCATAGTAAGAATTACAACTTAGTTTATAAGAGCTGCAAAACTGGCTTCGAGAATGAAATTTGTTTTTAGACACCTTATGCACCGCCCTCCGCTCTCGTAATCTTACGTGTGTAACACATTGAGGTGATAGGTGCACTGTCCCCATCACATCCCTACCGCGCAGGATTCCTGTCAAGATAAAATAATACATGTGTACGCGGGAATATATGGCTTCCCTCAACCCCGTCCGGAGACTTACCCGATCTCCCACGGGTATCGGGAACCACTGCCACCTCGAGTCCAACCCAATCCGAACAACTACCAATCAGGGAGGGGCTGGAATGTTCAGCCCGAGTTTCCTCTAGTAACGTCAGAGGTACCACGAGTGCTAAGGGTCCGCAGCGCTCGCAACAGGGCACCTGAAGGGGACGGATCCCCCCCCCCCTACGGGGGCCAGCACAACGGACTCACTTCCTTACAGCGGGACGGCAAAGAGCCCAGCAGCCGAGTCCCAAAGCTCCCTGGCAAGCGGTCCTAAAATGATCCCTAGCAGCAGAGACGGGTAAACGACCTACCGGAAGAGGAAGTAGTTTTACTCAGAGCATATCATCCTGTCATGCACCGCCGAGACTCCCGCCGACACTTCTACCCTGAAAGAGACCACCAGATCAGAGATGATATTGGAGATGAAATGGAAGGACAGGGAATTCGGGGGATGTAATTAACCTACCCAGCATTTGCCTAGCGACCTGGGAAAACACCGAAAAACCCATTGGTCAGATAGGTCGGCCACGGGAATCGAACCCAGGCCTCCCGAAAGCGAGCCACAGTCGAAACTGCCTGAGCGATACGTAAGTAGCGCTGTACTTTTGTTGTTCGAACAACCAGTGATTCTGTTAGACAGCCTGGGGCTGAGGTTTTAGGTGTAAATGACGTTTATGTTTATGACATCCATGCACTACCTCTCAACCCCAATAGCACCACCCACTTGCCGTTTCTGTATGTATAGTCTATGAAATGTACACCCTATATCTAAGTTTGGCTCCGATATATGCTTAAATTTGCATACATAATCTCAAACGTGCTATATAAACATTCAACTATTAGTTTACGATTGCTTTCTTCATTTCCTCATAAAAAGTTAATTTACACAAAAAATATTAGCAGCAAGTACGTCATAAACACAAAATGTTATTTCTCTGCGAGTAATGACATCAACTTCTGTCAAGCTTTTCCATTTATTTGCACTTTACTCGAGTGCCAGAAAATGAGACATCGTATTTCTTTGAAAAATGCTAATGCACAATGCAATTTTAAAATGTGCTGTTTTCAACAGGTACGAGGGCTGTTCAATAAAGAATTATCACAATTTTTTTTGACAACGTACCTTTACTCATCCTCATAATTTTGATGGTCATTCTCAAAATAGTCTCCCCTGAATGCGATGCACTTGTCCCAGCGTTTCTGCCAGTCTTCAAAGACATGCTGGAAACCATTTTTGAGATATCCTTCAAAATCGCCTCCGCAGCCTTCACCACTGCTTCTGATGATGGATAATGCCTCCCACGAAGGCGTTTCTTCAAATTAGAGGCTAGAAAAAAGTCACATGAGGCTAAATCGGGACTATAGCGAGGGTGAGGGATGTACTTCACGTTTATTTTTGCAAGATATTCAGCAACAACATTGGCAATATGCGGCCGCGCATTATCGTAGTGCAGCATCCAGCCTGCTTCACGGAAATGTGGTCTTTTGCACCTGATATGGACATCAGGACATCCCTGTAGTATTGTCCAGTTACTGATGTGTGTGCAGGTACAACATGCTGATAAACCATTCCATGAATATCAAAGAATGAGATGAGCATAACTTTCCCAGAAGAAGCAACCACTTTTGCTTTTTGGGGGTTGGTGATGAAGGAGATTTCCACACTGAGCTTTGCTGTTTGATCTCAGGACCAAAATGATGTAGCCAAGTTTCATCAGCAGTGATTACGTTTGAAAGAAACTCCGGATCTTCCTCTAACACCAACTTTAACTGCATGTTACCTCCATTGCAGCGGTAGGCGATACTGAACATGTCTGAACTTGCCTGGTTCTCACAGGCGGGAATCCGGAGTACCAACAATGAAACTACTACGGCGTGTTTGTTTGACATTAAGCTGAATTTTAGTGCGAAAAATTATGACCGTAAAAATTATGATCATTCTTTATTGAACAGCCATTGTACGTACATACTCCTTCTGTGAGGACCTTCCAAAGCTGAGCTTACAGCAGAAATGGAAGCAAGTGTACATTTATCTTGGTCACATGAAGAAAATAGAAAAATATCCTTGAATAATTTGCAGCGGCTACATATAAATAAACGACAGTCTGCGGAGAAAGTGATGTGAGTGTAGAGTTTTGCCATGCGACATGTGCTCGCCGCATGGTGCCCCACAAGGTTACGAGGTTATTAACAAGAGAAGGCTGACTGGCGCGGATGACTCACATCTGCAGACTGTTGTGGAATAGCAGACAATGTATTTACTATGACACTTGAGTGAATTAGCAGATAACGGTAGTCTGTGTCACTCCATTTCTAATACATTTTCAACAGCAAAGTGCTATTTGTTACCGATTTGGAGGATGCCATTATTACTCAGTTCATTTGAGTTTCAGCATGTCCGTCATACTTGCATCGTAGTAGGTTTGTCACTAATTCGTACCATACACTGCCATGAAAAGAAACGAATCAGTAGTTGCCAAATGACAAAGCGAGAAAGCGTATCGGAAAAAAAATTCGCAACACAGAGATATTTACCTCAGCTTATCGCACATACACGGCGAGTCCAGTGTATGTACACTCTCTTCAGATATAATCATGTCTTCTGTACAGCAATGTGTCATACATCAGTAGACGTGAGAAATCATATCATATAGACACACGCAGCTTCCAATCGCTCTATTTGTGTTTCGTAACTTACTGTACAACAACCTACTAACATTTCACTCCTCTAATCGACCAGATAAGACCCGATAAGAGACAATGGCAGCGCTAGTCACCTGTAGGTCGATACGCCTCAACACTGTCGAGTAATATGTACTGAACTTCAAGCGGTGATTCTTTCGGTCAATTTCATTTGGTGTCGAACGAGTTGGTGTATCATTTCTCTGTGAGAACGCGACCGGAAGCTCCAGAAAGCTCAGTCTAGCTCACACAGCCTAAGTTCGCGTGATATTCTGGTACGGAATCGAATGATAAGAGTTAATATTAGTTAATAGGTATTAAATAAAGTAGTTTATTAGTTAACCGGAAAAAATCATGTATATAAGTGCTTTGAGGTTGTCCCGAAAACCACACAATAGGAACAATAATAATATCTTAATAATAACATTTCTTGAATTAATTCATATTGATTTACCTAAAATATTGCTAGTAACAAGGTTACTATGGTAACCTCAGTAGTATGGTAATTATGAGGATAGATTGTTAGCTATTATAAGATTTAACCCTTCACTGACATAAAAAATTGAATTAAATTGTTATCCTCTAATTGTTTGATTGACTGTTACAGAATCCAAAAGGCAGAAAAAAATGTGTACTGAGAACAGACTGGTACGCACAATATGTATAGGAATACATCAAGTATAAAGGTACACCGAGAGGCAATTACCTTGTTCACGATCTTTTACACGACTTTACCAACGCTTGAGAGAAAGTGGCCTAAGAAACAAATGAAGTACTGACCGTCAAGAACTGGTGTGGAAGTAAACCCGTGAGATAGCACAAGGAGAAAGGCAGTTAAGGAAGGCCTTTGTCACGTGAATATCTGCATGAATACTTTTTGTACCACACCAGTAAGTCCAAATACTAAATCTGTGGGCTTTAAGTCAAGAACAACTTTCTGCCATCGCATATTACAGGTTTGTTTATATCAGTTTCTTAGTTTGCATCTTGCTTAGTGATAGCTCTGGGTTGCTATTAATTTATGGGTATTACTTTTAGCTTTAAAACTGCAAGTTGAATGGTAACGTGACAAGCGTTGATACCTTGGGTGAACCACCTGTACACAATTGACGTTGAAGACCAGAAGCACATGTCCTTCAAATAAGACTAGACACTCAAAAAGGCAAAATAATGCTCAGATCAAACAAGTTTCTGAAGTAATCCCTGCATTCTAATGCAAACCAACAAAAGCTCAAGGTGAGGAAGGTCCTTAGTGCAGCCGCAGAAATACTTACGATGGGAAGTTCCGGAGTACAAACCAGAAAAGCATGATGCAAGTACAACCAGACTACTGCGCACTTTAAAAACGTGTATAATCGAAAAAAAAGATATGGTCTATTACGTCAATATGAGATACTGGGCTCTTGAATAAATTATTCTTATATTTCAATCTGTTTTTTTCTTTCTTTTCTTTTCTTTTTTTTAATAAACGTCCTCCAAAGTCAAGTCATCAAGGACACAAATGAGCCCACGATACATAGAACTTGCAGTTACCAGACATTCATCTTTCAGGAGGGCCCAAATGACCTTGTTGTCGACGGGCCCTTAAACACCACACACTCACTCACTCACTCTTTCAGGATAAAGGAAAAAATATCCAACGTTAAATCATATCGGACGATGAATAAAATGATGTTCAAATGAGCACAGGGTACATAGAGCTTAGAGTTACCAGACATTCATCTTTCAGGATAAGAGAAAACCTTCAACGTTAAGTCATATCGGACGATGAATGAAATGATGTTCAAATGAGTACAGGGTACATAGAGCTTGGAGTTACCAGACATTCATCTTTCAGGATATGGCAAAACCTCCAACGTTAAGTCATATCAGACGATGAATGAAATGATGTTCAAATGAGTACAGGTTACATAGAGCTTAGAGTTACCAGACATTCATCTTTCAGGATAAGAGAAAACCTCCAACGTTAAGTCATATCGGACGATGAATGAAATGATGTTCAAATGAGTACAGGTTACATAGAGCTTGGAGTTACCAGACATTCATCTTTCAGGATATGGCAAAACCTCCAACGTTAAGTCATATCGGACGATGAATAAAATTCTGAAATGAGTAGAGGGTACATAGAGCTTAGAGTTACCAGACATTCATCTTTCAGGATAAGAGAAAACCTCCAACGTTAAGTCATATCGGACGATGAATGAAATGATGTTCAAATGAGTACAGGTTACATAGAGCTTGGAGTTACCAGACATTCATCTTTCAGGATATGGCAAAACCTCCAACGTTAAGTCATATCGGACGATGAATAAAATTCTGAAATGAGTAGAGGGTACATAGAGCTTAGAGTTACCAGACATTCATCTTTCAGGATAAGAGAAAACCTCCAACGTTAAGTCATATCGGACGATGAATGAAATGATGTTCAAATGAGTACAGAGTACATAGAGCTTAGAGTTACCAGACATTCATCTTTCAGTATAAGAGAAAACCTCCAACGTTAAGTCATATCAGACGATGAATGAAATGATGTTCAAATGAGTACAGGTTACATAGAGCTTAGAGTTACCAGACATTCATCTTTCAGTATAAGAGAAAACCTCCAACGTTAAGTCATATCGGACGATGAATGAAATGATGTTCAAATGAGTACAGGTTACATAGAGCTTAGAGTTACCAGACATTCATCTTTCAGGATAAGAGAAAACCTCCAACGTTAAGTCATATCAGACGATGAATGAAATGATGTTCAAATGAGTACAGGTTACATAGAGCTTAGAGTTACCAGACATTCATCTTTCAGTATAAGAGAAAACCTCCAACGTTAAGTCATATCGGACGATGAATGAAATGATGTTCAAATGAGTACAGGTTACATAGAGCTTAGAGTTACCAGACATTCATCTTTCAGTATAAGAGAAAACCTCCAACGTTAAGTCATATCGGACGATGAATGAAATGATGTTCAAATGAGTACAGGTTACATAGAGCTTAGAGTTACCAGACATTCATCTTTCAGGATAAGAGAAAACCTCCAACGTTAAGTCATATCAGACGATGAATGAAATGATGTTCAAATGAGTACAGGTTACATAGAGCTTAGAGTTACCAGACATTCATCTTTCAGTATAAGAGAAAACCTCCAACGTTAAGTCATATCGGACGATGAATGAAATGATGTTCAAATGAGTACAGGGTACATAGAGCTTAGAGTTACCAGACATTCATCTTTCAGGATAAGAGAAAACCTCCAACGTTAAGTTATATCGGACGATGAATGAAATGATGTTCAAATGAGTACAGGTTACATAGAGCTTAGAGTTACCAGACATTCATCTTTCAGGATAAGAGAAAACCTCCAACGTTAAGTCATATCGGACGATGAATGAAATGATGTTCAAATGAGTACAGGTTA